>JANHGN010008330.1:32179-78335 GCA_024605025.1 Megaceryle maxima
AAACCACAAAAAAAACCAAAACAAAAAAAAAAAACACACAAAAAACCCCAAACCACAAACTTTTTTGGTATATTGTGGGAAAAAGAACTCATTAATGCAAAGGGAGAAAAAGATGAAAAAAAAGAAAAAAGAAAAAGAGAGGACTTTACAAAGAAGACTTTAGTCTTTGACTAAAGCTGAGACTTGGAAAATTAGAGTTCAAGATTTCAAAGGAATCTTCCATTAAGCTTTGAAATAAAAGTTATCTACAAAGTAGAGGCCCTGAACACCAAGCTGCTGTGATCTGGTGCTGTTCCTGGATGGTTCTGATCGATCTGCTGCCCAGCTTTAAAGGCATATTGGTGTGGCTCTATAAGCATATGAGTGAGTAATATATGTTCATATAAATATGATTACTCATATGCTTAAATGTCAGTTAAGTGGGCTTTTAAACACTGAGTTGAGAAACTCTGGTCGTAGGTCTCAGTGGCTGTGATGCATCTTGTGGTTTGGCTTGTCAGAGCCTCTGCTTACAGCCCAGGGCTGGACATGGTGGTCAGGGGCACGGCGGTTGGAAAACACGTCTGTGCCCTCGCTCAGGAACACTGCTACAGTTCAGCCTTCTGAAAACCACCACGGACTGGTGATGTGTCACGGTGGCTGTTGCTCCTGGTGTTCACAGCTGGTGTCCTACCTCTGGCAGGCTTGGTCTCCTCAGCTGCATCCCTTTCCATGTTGGCGTTTGAGGCTTTGAGGAATGGAAAATACTGTTAAGGTTTAAACTTCTCTTTTGTATTTTTGCCTTTGATATTTGTATAATCGTGTTTTGGATTTGCTAAGAAATGAGCTCAAAACAAGGTCTGTTGGGCTTTGCTGCTGGGTGGTGATATGCAGAGTATGATTAATATTGGTTTACAGAGGAGACACTGACAGTTCCTGGCAACGGTGTCACTTAATTTTTGTTGAGTTTTCAAGAGCCCTTTTTCTGGTAAAGATTTTTTTTTCCTCTTTTGTTATCATTTTATCAAAACAGGATACAAAATGTGAATATAATATGTCACTACAGAACTCACATTGTACCTTGACACTACAGAAATATTTCTTTTTCCATTAACTGTTAAATTTATCAATGTACTGCAGGAACAAAAGTGAAACATTCCACATCTAGATGTTCATCTCTGCACAGTACCTTGATTCAGTAACTTTTCTTTTCTTCCTTGATCTTCTTTTGCATTTTTTTTTTTCCTCTAATGGGCACATGACATATGGACATAAAAAATAATGGCCCAATTTCACCCCTGCTGTAGCTCATTGACGTCATCAAAGCTACAGCAGGGATGACTTGGCCCAGATTCTTTAAAAATAAGACCTGATGAACAACCCCTCATGGAAAAGCTCTGCAGAGAAGGTTGTCCTGAGCACAGCATAAAGCTGATGCTGTGCAATTCACTGTGACATTTGATAAAATTCCCATTGGCACCCTTCCTGGGACATGGAGGTAAGACCCTTCCTGGAGAGGACATCAAGGCATGTGCTCACAGACCTGCTTTTACCTTACAGTGTGGTAGAAAGGGACAATTCCTGACGTGAGAGAACGCCACTTAAAGCAGAGGCAGATCTGGGTGGAGACCCGACTTACTTGGAAGCTATCAGATGTTTCCTCTGTCTGAGGACTGATCTGGCATGTGGTGAGCCAAAAGATGGAAACCATGTTAGAAAGGATCTGTAAGAAACTGTTGCCTTGAGTAGATTTTTAGGAAGACCGTTTGTATCTGTTTTGTCACCTTGTACTTTTTCCTTGCTGCTGCTCAGGGGTAGTGTCCTGTGCAACATCAAAGTCTTCTCACTCAAGGATCAGCCACCTCAGCATGGCAGCTTTCTCTTCAGTGGGCACTCCCAGGTTCAGAATCTCAAGGTTGGTCAAAGGTGCAGCTGCTTCTGCAGCCTGTGTTGCCCTCTTTGTAGCTTGGCAGAGAAATTACAGGGAGTAGAGGTGAAAGAAGGCAATACAAATTATGGTGAAAAGAGTAGATTTGACCTTGACTTAAATGCTCAGTCTGAATTAAGTTGAAATGTACTTTCAGATCTGAACAAACTGAAAGCAGAGACAAATGTGAAATGTTCTCAAGAGCTGTTGACTACTTTCTGTTTACTAAAAAAGTGGTAGTGATTCATGGACGCCGGTTCTGAAAATCTTTCTGCTAACTTGCAACGTGAATGTTTTACTCACAGTTATTTATAACTGCAGGAAGAAACACTTCTTGAGGAGTGGTCAAAGCCCCAAAGCTGTATCTGTAGTGGGTGACTGATCACTGTGTAGCCAATAGTTATTGCCTGGAGCATCTTTAACCAAATTCTTGGTTCTTGGTGCTAATAACTGTATTCTGGCCAAGACAGGTTCTCTTGCAGTGCGTCCAAAAAAATCAGAGAGTTCTTTTTCTGATGCCAAACTCTTCTGGTCCACTGAATATAACTGCAAGAACACGTAGTTCCTGGGAAGGAAAATGCTTACTGTGGTTTTGGTGACAGCTGAAACTAACTTGGAGGAGGGAAGGATGGAGTGAAGAGCACTCTTGTGTGCTTATGAGAGCACGTTCATTTTAAAGGAATTTAAGTTGGAAAGTTGTGGGGTTTTTGGGGTTTGTTTGTTTGGTTTTGTTTTGTTTTGTGGGGTTTTTTTGTTTGTTTGGTTGGGGTTTTTTTCCATTTGGTTTTGGGGGTGGGGTTTTTTTTTTTTCCCCCCCAGTTGAAAGCCAGAATAATGTCAGTGACATTGACTAGTATAAATAATGAAGAGAGAATTAGATCTTTAAAATATAGTCGGTCTTTTGATTAGTCATCCAAAACTCTGCTGGTAAGACAGGCAAAGAAATCTGGGCTTAACCTGATAAATGTCCTTCTAACAGTGGAGAAAGTCAGAAGAACTGAGAATTTAATTCATGATATCCAGAGACCACGCAGCGGCTGGCAACAGACTTCTGAGGAAGAGTATTAATGTGAGTGGCAATAGGAGAATGTAACTGAAAACGCTGCATCCTGAAGGGCTTTTGGGAGTAAAAGACACTTGATGTAATGCAGATAAGGGTGATGTTAGCTTCTTTTTATTGCATAGAATATGACCTTATCTGATGAAATTACTCTGCTTTGAGATTCTCTGCCTTTTTATTGTCTTCCTTCATCCATTTCAAGCTCTCTTATGTCATTGTGGGTGGACCTGATTAGGGTCTACTGCTCCCACTGAGGCCAAAAGCAAAACTTCATAGATTTGAAGAGAACCTGCCCTAGGACTTGAGGTAGAACCCCCACCATCTCTCACCAACCAGACTGGTGAGCAGCATGGCTTGAGTATTTATGTCACATCCCATAAATGCTTGATTATTGGAGAGAAGGGTCGAAGAGAGGATTCTACCTGACGTATGAAAATCCTCAAATGGTGTATCTTTTTGACTGACTCATAGCAGTTAACATTCCAGAGGCAGGCTACGTTATGATGGGTTTTGGTGGAGTACAGGGATGATTAATTTCTGGGCTATATGGTATAGAGAGCTTTGTCTTAATAATCAAAAATGTTTCTTTGAGATGACAATATGATGTTCAGGAGGGTCTAACGTTGTGTTAATGTATGCACTTGGAGCACATGCATCCCTCTCAATCCAGGCCAGCTTCCTTTCTGAAGGCTGAGCGGAGCACATCTCCCACAGCACTCCGAGGCGGTGCTGGGAAATCACATGCTGCTGCCAAGTTTTGGTTGATGTCCTTTGAAACATCAATGCGTGGATGTGAACATCGAACAGCTGTCCCCAGGGTGTATGTGGGTTATCAGTGAGATAACCTCTGCTGAGCCCTAGCACTAGAAGTGTTTTGCTGGGTGTGGCTACACGGTTGTGACCACTTCTGACTGCACCTCAGCTTTACAGCTTTGAGTGGAAACTGTCCAAAAAGTACCAGTTCTCACCAAGACAGCATTTTCTGCAGTACAGGTTTGTGTTAATCTCTCTGCATGGGCTTGCTGGCTGCGAGCAGAGAGAAAGATGCACTGGCAGATGTATTGACAGACTTTCTCGTGTACCTGGTTTATGAAGAAAGATGAGTTGAAATCAATATGCGGATCAGGAGTACTCTGAGTATCTCAAGAAAATCCTTCTGACAGTCCCGTGTCTGCATCAACAGGGGAAGAAAAAAAAAAACAGCCAACAGTGAGGGATGCAAATACCATATTTACTCTGATTAGAAAAGAATATGGGGATGGAGCCCTAGAGAAAAGGGGAACTGTTGAGTGCTGAAGGAGCACTTTCAATTTATTTGATTGGAAATTTTAATCTATTCTGGATGGTTTAACTGTTAAGCTCCAGAGCAATAGGCTCACTTCAGCTCATCGCCTACTAAGTGTTTAGCTTCCGCTGGGTGCTCTTAAATCTTACAGAGGCTCATAAGGTTCAGCTGTCTTCTGAAGAGCTCATGGAGAGTAACAAAGAATGAGGAAAGGGAAACTTTCTGACAGCACTGTTGGTGTGTTGGTTTTTTGTTTTTTAATAAGAAAATAAGCCTAAAATTAATTTGAGCTGTTCCCTTGGTCAGTGGCTCGAGTTTGTCTACTAATTCTCCCACATATAACTAGAATGCAGTCTGCCAATAAAAGTTCACCTCTTTTTATTGTTTTCAGGTTTATTTTGATGGATTACGTTTCTAGGTAAATGCTGAAGCTTATTTCTGGGAAATGCTGCCAGAATGCTTATTAACACGTGACTAGAGCCAGGTAGAGTCCCTTCTGGCTGCTCTGTGCATCCTCAGTGAGGGGCAGTAATGGCTGAAGTGTGTGAATCCTCCCAGTTCCCTGCCCATGCTGGGCCTGGAAATAACTCTGTCAATAGTAGAAATGTCACAGCAGGAATCTCTCACTGGATGTGCCCAACTGCGTTTATCTAAATGAGCTGTGATCTTGGATTTAACGTGCTGTTTCATAGCTGAGATAAGAGGCACATGAATTAGATTATTGTTGAAAAGAAAAAGAAGAGGGGTGCTGATATAAATACTTCTGTGAGAAGTTTAGCAGAGCATTGGCAAGTCTTTTTATATTTATCAACAGCAGTGGTCAAAGTAGTATCCTGCAAAAGATGCTTTCCACATGATAGGAATGGCAGTCATTAAATAAACATGAATCAGATTAAGAAGTGTAGGGGGGTTTATTTGCCTTTCCAGTCTTCAGATGTCGTGTGAGCTTTGATCAGCAGCTGTGCTGGTGAGAATCTACTGCCTGCAATGGAAGCAGAGAATGTGGCAGAGGTGCTCCTGTCCGAGTGGCTATGGGGCTCCCCAGCACCCCAGGAGGTGGCTGCCCTGCAGGCACTCGCCTCTCAGGGGTTACAGGAGCACTCTTGGCACTTTTGTGGCCAGCTTGGCAGCAGCCAAGGGCGTCCCTGCAGAGGAGACGCTCGGTGGAGGGGCAGTCACTTGTGGAGGTGGGTGCCAAGAACTCTCCTGCCTGCACGTGAGACTCCTGGATAGGAAAGAGCAGCACCTGAGCCCTGGCAGAACTCTTGCAACTCTTGTGATCTCAACGGTCGGCAGCTGTGATTTGACTGTGCGGTCACTTGGGCAGATGTCTGATGCTGTTCTTTCAGGTGTACTTTTTAAATACTACTTCTCCCTTCTGGTCATTTCCTCTGCATGTGAAACTTCTTGAGCCCTTTCTGTTTTGTTTCAAGTCAACTTTTTGGTCTGTGGTCCTCCTGGGGTTCAGGGAAGAGGCTGTGAGGGTGGTGCAGCAAATGACAATTATTAACATCTCTCATTTTTTTTTTTTTTTTCAATGTATACTTAACATGCAAAACCTCGTCTGTTGTAGTTGATTCTGCTGGTTTGTGTCAGAGGTGGTGATGAGCAGTTCTCTCCCTCCCTGGGTTCTAAGGACACGGATGCTTAATTTTGGCCTAGTACCAGGGATTTTGTTGTGAAGAGCCAGAAGCAGCAGGGCACAGAGGGTGTCCCTTTGCAAGGTCGTGGTGGGTAGAGCACTACAGCTCTGCAGAGCTGAACTTCCGATGAGCTGGAGGGAAGGGACTGTCCCAGCACTCTGACTGTGCTGGAGGGACTTTTTAATGCTCACGGCTGGGCAGATGGCTGTTTTCTGCAGGTCGTGGTCAGGGACAAAGGCGTATTCCCTGGACAGGATGGCAGGAAGTTCAGGAGGTGGGATGGCAGGAAGCAGTTTCACGATCCCAGGCTACTGCTGGTGGAAAAACTGCCCTTGCTTTTAAATCTGCTTTTGTTTTGTGTTGGTGAGGCTTGTGTTTAATTCCGTGGTATGTTCAGTGGAGTATGTGCCATTTCTCTAGACAGCTGTATTTAGTCTTACTGTTCTCACCAGGGCTGTTTACCAGTGATAAAGAACAAGCTGAAGAGGACTAGGATCCTGATACTTGGGAACTGGGCAACACTTGCCTTTGGATTTGTCTCTTGTAATGTAGAGATTGAGGCAGTATGTGAATCTGCTTCCTTGAAGACCTAATAGGTGATTTTATTGACTTCTCAGGCTTTGTGAATTCACGATGGAGGGATGAAAAAAAAACATTGGGAAATCTTCCCCTTCCCACTTAGCTTTATCTTAATAGCTGCCTCTTCTGAATTGAAATGGCTCCCTGTGCCATTCCCTTTCCCTTTCTTTTAAATATAAGCTGGCCTGTATTATGAATAAATATGTTAACTTAGTACAGTTGCTTTAAATCGAGAGGCTCTATTGTTGCCAAACCTCCTGTTCCTGGTAGTGCTGGGAGGTGTTCTGCCCAGCAGAGACATGTCAACGTGCCCGTGTTGCATCTTCTGTGCTGCAGCCCTCTGGTACTGGCCTTTCTGTTGCAGAAAAGCAGGGTTTGAGTAACTTACACTAACAGTCTTTTATAGTTCTGCCTGCCACGCTAATTTAAGGGAAAGAGGCGATTCTCCAGCTCCTTTCACAAACACCATCGTACGAGCCCTGACTCTGCTGCTCCCCAGCTTTCCTCGCCTGCTGAGTCTGCCTTTTTCCCTCCTCTGTATCGAAACCTGGCACAGAACTGGGGCTTGGGTGACTGCAGGCTGCCCACTGGTTTTGGCAGCCTTGAGTCTGAGTTGCTGAGGTGTCGCCTGGGCTATTCTTGGCTAACCCCTGAGCTAATGGATGCTGCTTCCTGACGTAAAAGCAGAAGAGAAACTGGCCGGGGGCTGAGCTACATCAGGCTGCGCTTTCAGAGGTTAAGCTGATTGCAGATCTCTCATAAATAAATCTTTCTGTATTAATAAATAAATGCTTGTGATAGTTGCTTTATTATAGTGCACGGAACCTTTCAGAAAGACAAATTTCCTAAATGAGGCATTTCTGCAGTCTCTGCTGACTTTTAAAGATGGGTGTCATTAATTGAATTTTGCCTCGTCCATTAGAATGGAGCGCGCGCTCTTTGCTTGCACGTACAGGTGATGATGCTCTTGAAAGAGTGTGGAAAGAGTGACAATATTCAGGGCTGCTTGCACTGCTGCTGTGGCAGCCAGGCTGCTGGGTTTGGGGGAGAGCGGGCAGCCTTTCAAGGGGACTGTCTTTTCCTCGGGTCTTTGAGGGGTTTCCACGCTGAAGCGGTTGTTGGTCGGCTGGGGAGACCTGACTTGGTGTCTGCTGCTGACTCATTCTTCCTGCAAAATGTCTCTTAAAGGAAAAATACATTCTCTATACATTACAAGTAGCCAGATTCTCCTTTCTGCAGGGAATGATGCTTGTTGGAAATCGATCTTGCCTAATCCAAAGCATTGCAGATGTAATAATTAAGATCTGTTTAATTTCTGCACTTGATTGCTGGGGAGACAATAGCTTGTTCTTTGAAACCCTGCTTTGTCTTTTGAAAATAATCTTACTAATTTTACATAAATACCATATTGCAGCCCGCCCTTATTAGCCACTGATTAGAGGGTCCTTTATGAAGTGTTGTCTGTTTCTGACATAACTTAATTAATACGGAACCAGTAAAATTCCTATGGAAACAAAACAGGAGCAGATTTAATACCAGATAAATGTGTGCCTGGGCTATGAAAGTGAACACAAAACAGATTTCTTAATGGAACCACTAGAAGAACAAACAAATTTAGAGAGACATGGTTGTATGCCTCAGCTAGAAATATATGTTTGTGGATATAATTAAACTTTAGTTAATAACATATTGTCCTCAGTCTTGGCGAAGAATTGTGTTTGGGCTGCAGCTCCGTGTCTAAAGCATTTTTACTAGATTAACTTTGCCATACAGCACGGTCTAGAGCTTCCAAAGCCCTTGCAGCTCTTGGGTGGCTGCCTTGCATTTCGGCTCGTTCCTCGCCTCGCTCGGAGAGCACGGTGAACCCTTTCCTGCAGGCGGTGGTTGAAGAAACAGGCGACCATCCCTGTCACTGACCTGCTGTAGGAGGCAGTGGGTGAGCTGGAGAGAGTCTTCAATAGCAGTGCAGGAGGAAGGGTGAAGTGTGAAGGTGATGCTTTGTGATTCATTTTTTTGCATTTCAAATCCTGTTTCATAAGTAAGCTGCTTCCATTGATGCATTAAATGATTTATTACCTCTTGGAGCTTTTCTTCACCCTGGGGGAAAACAAAACAAAACAAAACAACCAAACAAACCCCCCCCCCCCCCAAAAAAAACAAACCAAAAAAAACCCCAACCAAAAACACACCAAAAAACCAACAAAAGATGATCAGTGTTCTTTAAAGCTCCGTGCTGAGCATTATACGATTAAGTTGTAATTTTGAAGTGATGTGTTTGGATGTATAATTTTCAAGACCATTGCTGGTTTGGGGGATCATGAATACTGGTTCCAGCTGTAATGAAGTAATACACTATGTTCCCATCATCACGTGTGTCTTTTTGTTGAAATTATTAAATCATGGTGGCTATGGCCATAATAATGTGGTTGTTTGCTGGAATAATGTAATTGTAACATGCCTCTGGGTTTGAGTTAAAGGGGGAGGTGGTGCAGGTGGCTGGCAAGACAGTGTTGTTCTCTTGATGATCTTCCCCAGCAGATTCCACCGCCGTAGAGCGGCAGCGTATTTGTTTTGAATGGAACAACTTGTGAGCAAACAGGGGGATGTTTATGATGACAAGGAAAGCACTAAAAAAAAATAGAGGCTATAAAATCCCACTCGTTCAGGGTAGCACCGTGGGTAATTGGCTCAGTCAGGTGCATCTTGGGGGAGGAGGTGTAGATCTGAGATCTGGCAATGCGACTGCCCGAGCCATTATAGGCAAAACACTTCGCTGCTTTGCACCTCTGAAGGCCATCTGTAGGGTAAGCAGCTGTCTGCCTGGGTGGTTTCATGAGGCAAAGTGCCAGGCAAGGACTCTGAGATCCTCTAATGCAAAATGCTTCACAGATGAAGTATTTATTTCCCCTTTTGAAGGGAAAACATGCGTGATGGTTTCTTGAATCGGGATGACTGCACCAATTCAGATATAATTTGATAAATGAAGTATAAAGGCCCAGTGAATGACCCTCTGTAAAATACAGGAGTGTCTGAACCATTTGCGCCTTAAATCTTGCTCCACATCTTTGTATTTCCTGCTCATGCTGTTCATTAGTCTCCTGTGCCCTGTTGTTTTGGGGCTGATAATGGATAGCTAAGTGGTGCACGCCGAAAAGAAAATGTCTGTATGAATAAAGCAGTGTGCCTTTCTCTGCGTAAAGTGTCTTGTGGATACGGGGGCAGAAACCTTTCTATTTTCCCCTCTTTTGTGTTGTAGCCAAGTCCTGAAATGCAGTAGTGCTCTTTACATATCCCCTCGAAGTCCAGTTTATTGAGGCATCCCTTCTTCCCCGTCAAACTTTACACTTATGTGGCTGCAGCACAGACTGTGGTTTCTTTCCAAATGAATCATGAGGGTTTCACAAGCTGTAAAACTTCTCTGGGGAGCTTATGGGTGTGACCAACTTACAAGCATGGATAAATTTTTTTTTTTTTTTTTTTTTTCCCTTTTCTGGTTCAGGGCTGAATATATCCTGAGTATCTGTTGGACACTTTTGATTGCCAGCAGGAATTTCTTGTTCCCCCTTCAGATGGGATGAAGCACAATCCCAGGTTCTTGCTGTGGCTGCCCACAAAGCTTTGCTGGGACTCCCTTGAGGACTGAGTGTAGGAAGTGATAAAACTTTGTGTTAGTCCCTTTAGTCTATGTAACCTCTTATAAGGAGTAAGCTTATGCATTTGTGGACAAAAGTTGCCTATCTGGCTGGCTGGGCTTTGCTCGGGGAAAAGGTATCTTGCTCTCTTCCTTAGCAGGTCTTTGCCCAGCCCCGGGGCTGCTGCCCTGTTCCCTGTGGAGGCTGATTTGACCAGTCCAAACCACTTTTCTCCAGACCAGTTTGACCACCTGGTTGATGTTCCCTGTTCAGGAGTGGGGTGTAAGAGCCCTGCAAAGAGGACCATGGCTTGGGCAGTGCTTGATCCCTCGGGCCGATCAGTGTGCTTGGTGAGCTCTTCTGCCAGTGGGGTCTTATAGCTGGGAGACTTTGCTTGCTGGTGTGTGCTTGCCCGGCTGCAAATGCAGCACTGAGGTATGTGACGTGCGGTCCTGCTCTGAACTTGGCAGGTGTGAGCAGTCCTGGGGAGAGCTGGCACGGCTTCTCATCTCCAGCATGTGAACTGGGCTGGGAAAGTCCGGAAATCAAGGGTGTTCCCAGTATTTTTGAGCTCTGGGGAGGAGCAGTTCAGGTGCAGTCTTTGTACAGTGTCACCAGTAGTTCTTCCTGGGTATCTGCTGCCAGCCCCTCTGCTCTGACTCGACTAGAAAGCACGTTGGCTGCCCTGAAGAGAGGCGTTCTCTGGAGCAGGGCACTGGCCAAGAAATCTGGAGCTGGCAGTGACATGGAGCTGGCAGAGAACGAACCAAGCGGGTAGGAACTGTCAGGAGCTCTGGGATATTAGAGGAGAATCTTTTCTTTTTTCTGCCATATGCCAAGAGTAGGTGGTTCAGAAGGGGAATTCCTGGCACAGCACGATGGCAACTTACCCAGCTGCCCTAACTGGATACTTTTGCCAGGAGCCTTTGGACCTGTTCTTGGTGTAGATAAAATAAAAATAAATTAAATACTTGTCACTATAAATAAAATCAAATTAGAATGATTGCCTTGAGTCTCTGGATGCACCTTACAGGGTCAGCATTTGTTCCTTTCTCCCTCTACAGGCAATTAATGGAGAAAGAGGGGACCTTCAGCATGCACAGACATTAGCCAGGCAGCATGAAGGCTCATAATAACTTTCTCCTGTGATAAAAGAGATATTTTTATGATCGGAATTTTCTTATTTTACTTTCCCCCTGGTGGGAGAAAATTACTGGTGATGATAGTTGGTAGACCAGCTCCTGTTGGGAAGCACTGAATGGAGGAAGGATTTATTGAAGGAAATGTGTGGCAAATTCCTTTATAATGCACTTTTTTTCCCCCTTATTTAAGAAGGTTGTTTATAACTAAGAGACCGTTAGCACCCAGGAGGTAATTTTGTTGTAGCAGTACCTTATTGAATGGAAACTTGGGAGTCTGTTTCTGGATGGTGACCTTAGGAACAGCTCCTGGATAATACTGTACTTAAGCTGCTTCCCCCCCTCCTTTTTCCCCCCCCTCTTTAAATGGAGGTGGGTGCAGTTCTTTCCCATGCGGTTTAAAGAACAGCTTTGTGAAGTACATGTCAGCATTTGAATTATGCTTTTCATTTAGCCCATTCTAGTACTCTTACCCCCAGGGTTTCTAGAAGGTTTCTCAACAAATCTTCCCCCTCACCCCCTGCAACTCAAGAGACAAAAACCCAAGAGCTCCTTTGCATGCTGCCTGGCTGCTTTGCTTCCCTCTCTGATACTGGTAAAGAAATTATGTGATTTTTGCAAAGGATACTAAAATCAAGAGGGGCAGAACTACACTGTAAAGATTCCTGGTCAGGTTACTGCCCACAGCTCTCCCTGTACTAAGGAGCAGTCAGAATTCATCAGTCTAAACCCTTTCAAACCAAGAGAGTAAACAACACAGATTAACTGGTGAGGGATGCTAAGCACTCTGCATCCTTTATGTGAAGTGGATTTTGTTACTTCTAGCTTAAATACCGACCTAATACTAATAATCCTGTATTTAAACAATCTGTTAAATATTCCCCACGGTAGCAGTTAGGAGATAGGAGGAAAAAAGTGTTTGGTGAAATCAGAGCATGGCAAAGACTGAAGGAGATCGTTGCTAGAACAGAGAACCTGTTTGATTTTAAAATAACCTTTCGTGCTCAAAAGAAAGGGCATATATTCCCAATTATCACCACCCCTAAAATCTTTTGAGCTGTTGCTGAAGGATGGTTAATGAAATGTTCTTTTGGTGGAAAAATTGTTGAGGAAGGTCATCTGTATTTTGCATCTTCATTCTTTTCTCTTCCTTCCAATTAAACCATGGTTGGTCTAGAGCACACTGAGCTATCCAGATGCAGAGGATATTATGGGTTCTCTGTATTGCCAGCCCTAATTTTAGCTACGCCCTGCACGGTTTGTGCCAGTGCTCGCCCGTTTGCATTTGCACTTCGGGTAGCGGTCGTTACACGGTGGGAGCTCTACACGCGTGCCGCTCCTTCCTGGAACTCAGCTGGCAGCCACAGTTTGTATTCCCCACAATAAAATAGTGGGGTTTGCGTGGGTGAGGGACGGGTGGGAGGATGCTCGCAGCTGTCAGCGCATCCCTGCGGAGCGCTGCTCTGCTGTCCTCTGCTTGTTGGAGGCAATTGGATGGGAGGAAGGGGAAGAGAGCTCTGTAATTCCCCTGCTTTTCATCGAGGTGGAGAAATGGCTCTGCATTACATGTTGCGTTCTCTCCTGTACTTTCTCTGTGAAAGGACTCCCGGTCCAATTTGTCAAGGCAGAGATTTGACGTGACTCCAAATGCACTTGACAATAGTCTCTCTGCTGTCAAAACCTCTCCTCCTGTGATAAAAACAAAGCTTCCAAGTAACGCTTCTCTCCTTCCTTCCTGTGGCTTTTAAGAAAGACTCGGCATCCTGGAGTTGTTCTGGGGAGGAAGTTTTTTACTGTATACAAAGCACTTATCCATTTTCCATTTAAAAAATTTGACACGGCAGTGCATTCAAAATAAGGTAGCCACAGAGAAATGATCTGGATTGATGTTTTCTTTAATTGGACCGCATAAGATTTTATTTACTGATAGTGTCCAAAGGGAGCTGTCGAAATATTGCAGAAAGAGTGAATGTGTCCACTGTGGTAATGTGCTTTTGATAAATGCATTATGGCATAGTTATGAAGTCAGGAAGAAGCCTTAATTGCTGTTATGAAGCCATTAGAGTCTAAAGCAGCAATCTGAGCCCTTGTTGCAATTGTGTTTTAGATTTCTTCACTGAAGACTTCAGCACAAAGGAAAAAAAAAACCAAACCAAAACTGCTTGTTTTAGAAGATAATGTGTGCCTTTTATTTCCTCTGCCTTTTTAAAATGGTGCAGAAGTGACAGTGGGTATTTGAGTGGGACAACAGTGAGCTCCAGGGATTCACATAAATAAAAATTACCAGCTTTACACCGAGCACCCACTGCTCCCCTTGGCAGGGAAGCCGATGCCATATGATCTGCTGACTGTTTTCTCCTGTTCCCCCTACCCATATAGAGTAAGAAATTGCTAAACTTGATTCTCCCATCTTAAAAAAGGAGAGATTGATCTCCAGGAGTCTTGTGTAAAGCTTCCTCTGGGGCTAGGGAAGGAGAAAGGCTGGTCTTGGAAACTCTTTTTATTAATAAAAATTGCTTTGGGAGAAAAGTCAGTGTTATAACCTATTAGTCAGTGTTACAGCTGACTATTCTTATACCAGCAATACGTGCAAAGAAAGAGTTTAGTTTTCAGATGTTTATCTTTTAAGTTATTCAGAGAAAGACTGTTTAATGCTCAGTCACCTGTTTTTAGTGCTTTGTAAATGTTCTTTGACTCTCTGCATTATTTACAGCAGATGTTAATTTAATTGAGTGAACTTTGTTCCCCTTCAGGGTAGAAGCATCTTAATTTAAAAAACAAAACTGACAACGCCGTGGTTGTAAATCAAAGGTTAACAGGCACAGCAAGGGGAAGGTATTGTTTGCTTGGTTGTTAAATTGATACTGTGCTGCTTTCTTAGCTGGAATATTTCTTTAGTGACAGGAAGGTTAAGTACAAGTTGTACCGTTACTAGAACGGAGGAATGAACCTTATTTATGGGTGTTTTTCTAAAGCTGATTGCTGAAAATTATTGCAGGTGCAAAACGGTAGCACCGATGCTTTTTATGGCAGCTATGGGAAGCTGGAGGTTGGTTCAGGTCTTCAGCGGTGCTGTCGGCTGCCTCTGGCCACTTCATTTTCATCTGGGGTTCAAGCTGGCTCTAACTCTCTTTGGACTCTGGCTCTTGCTGCTTTTAGAGAGCAGTGAGGCCCTCGGCTCGTAAGCTTTTGGTTAGGAAAAAACCAGTTGAAAGAGCCTTTCCCAAGAACAGGCATATTCTTGGTGTACCAAACCTCCCAGTGCAGTCAGGCTGGGAGGATGGTGACCTTCGTGTTTTGCATGGTGGGGTTTCAGAGTGATGGGTCATGTTTTTCATGCCGAGTCTGGGATACAGCCGCTTCTGTTGATGCTCAAGATAATTTTAGAGATCTCAAGAATGTCTGCTCAATATGTTGGAGCGGTTTTGTCCTCTTGCAGAAGTGTGTTTATCTTTGCTGTGGGACAAGGTCTAGCATGCTTTACAGAGCATGTGCTCTTAGGCTGTTTTTCTGGTTTGATTCAGTTATCAGTAATTTATTAATAAAAAAAAAAGCAAGAAAAAATAACTCCAAACCAAAAAAAACCTCCCCCTCCAAGCACTTAACTATTCCAAGGCTGTGTAGGTTTTTTTTTTCCCCTGTGTGCTTTCAGCATACTGAGCTGGGGAAGGTGATGATGATAAATATTACCGCCTTGTTTCTGAAAGCTGTTGGGTAAGATCTCTCACTGCAGCATCTGAAGCATTACTGGAAATAATCTGAGCTGTTATAACAACATCTCTAGTGTAACTTTTTTTTTTTCCCCTTTTCCAAAAGTCTTTGCCTTCCCCCTATTTCTGTGTAGAAGATGCTCATTAGCAGAGAGATTCAGGTGTCAGCAGATGTGCCAGGCTTCTGAATCGTGCAGCAGACAGCGAGTGCTGAGACGTTCCCCTTCCCTGCAGACGGCAACGCTGATTCTCAGAGCGCGCTGGTAGCGCTGCTGCAGTTTTCTTTCAGGTTTGGGAAACTCAAACGCTTCCACTTATGATGTTTGTCCTGATTGACTGCTTGTTAGAGGCTTTGGTCTTCTGAAATTGGGTTTGACTTCTTGGAAGTCTGGCGTATGGCATTAAAATTCTCGGTGTACTACGTCTCTGTAGAGTGACAACACTCTAGATTAAACCTAAGCAGCACTACTCCCAAAGAGATAGGCTAAGTATTCTTTCCTCTCTAGAGTACTCTACTCTGAATAGCTCTACAATTAAAATTGATATATCTTTACTTGGTTAATCTAATACCTATTATTTCCTCTTTGTTTCAAATTTGAGCAGTTTGGGCCAATTCATGCTTCAGAAATCTAATTTAAATGAAATTGTTCACAGCTACAAGCTTGTAAATTGGTTAATGTGAAGCTCTAAAGAACTGCTTGAAGAGTCCAGAGAAATTTAACAAGGTGCCTTCCCCTCTTTCCATGTCTGCTCCTGTCTGTGCACAGTTCTTGTTGGGTTCTCATCCTTCTGGCCGGTCTTACCAGCCTTCAGCATAGTCCTTCCTAAGCTGGGTGTATATTTAATTATTTATTCAAAGGATTTGGAGTTGATGTCTAACTTGCAGTCTCATCTCGTTCCACGGTTTTCTAGTTTGTTAAAATTTTCACCAAAAGGTGCCTGGAGTTACCGCAGTGGCGTTGCTGGATTTGCATTTTCTGAGAGGTTTGAAGGCATGTGCACATCAGCTCGGGCTGCCCAGCGTGTCCCTGCCCCAGTCTGGGGATTTTAGCCAGTTCATCTCTGTCCCTTGCAAAGATGCCCAGGACGTGTTTGACCCCAGCTACGCACGCACGTTAGCAGATACTGAAACCAACCGTTTGTCTTCAGACATTTGGGGCAAACACCAGCAGAAAGTGGCACAGAAAAGTAAATTGGCCTTCTAAAATCCTTGCAGCTTTAAGTATTACAGATATAATTAGAAACACAGGCAAGGATTATTATCCTATAAGTGCCTTTCTAGTCTGTTCTGCTTTTGTAACCTTTCTTTTTTTCATCTGTCATTCTGTTTTGCTGCATTGTTTCTCCTTGCAGCCTGGCGTCTCCACCATCGTGTCCCATTGCTGCCTCAATGCTTTGTGCTGTTTGCTTTTCCCCTCTATTTACGTCATAGCTGTTGTCTTTTGGCTCTGCACTGGTGTTCCCGTGAAGCCACCATCATTCAAACAAATAGATAGTTCATATTGCTGCAAGAAAATGAAGAGCAGCCTTTGGCAGCTACTCTCTCCCCAGGCTGCACATCTTCCCCTTCTGCTGCTCTGTTGATTAAAAATCTGGGGGGTTTGGTTTGTTTTTTAAATTGCCTTGGAAGTGGAAAGTTTGAACCTTTGTGTAAACTGGTCCCTGCAGGTGCTGATGAACGAAGCAGAATGGGTCTCTTGGAGCAGGGATGCAGCTCTGTGGTGGGAAACCTGCTGTTGGGCAGGAGCTGCCTGGATGTCATGAGAAGGAGAGCCAGTGCTCTCCTGAAAGAACACACCTCAGTTTGCCCAGGGATTACTGGTAGTCATCTTTTGGGCCTTTTACATGCAGCACAACTGTCCTCCAGTGGGACCTTAAAAGTTCAGGGTGGGGAATGTTGTTTTATTTAGGTGCTTTTGTCCCTGCTCAGTCTGGTGTCTGGCACAGGCAACACTGGGAGTCTTGAGGCTTGATCTGCTCTGAAAAGCTTTTTGGCAGAGCCATCTCACTTAGGAGAGGAGTCTCGTTTCCACCAGCACTGCCCAGTTTGACAGTTACTTTGATAAGGAGTGTGCAGTTCTCACCAGCAGGTTCCCCTCTGCTTGTGGCATTGCATCTCCTTCCCCTGACCAGTAAAAACCCCAAGAGCCCCTGGGTGGGAAGGGGATGCATCCATCAGTCAGCCCCTGGAAGTGCACCTGAGCTCAGACAGCAAAGCCCTTCCCTGTCTGGTGTCTGGGAGCACTGAAGAACCTGGGAGAGGAGTCCTCTGATGTGCTGTGAAGTTGCTGTGCTCTGCAAAGCCCTTTGTTAGGATCCCACAGCCTTTCCCCCCGCTAAGGCCATCGCCTCATGCAGGACTGCGAGTGGGAGTTGCACTCTGTAGTGTTTTCTATATGCACTTATCTACTCTTGGGTCGGTGTTTAGTGAGGATGCTCAGCAGCTTCAAGACTGGGGTCTGAGGCACGTTGGCTTGGACACCCAGAAAGGAGAGACAGCTGCTTGTAAAACAATCAACCCCCCTAAAATACTCAGGCTCTCTGTTTCTCTGATGCAACTGAGATGCTCAGCCTTGCCCAAGGGGAAATCGATGGTGTGTTTGGACTCCCTGTTGCTTTACGTGTATGTGAGTGTGTTTATTTTATTTAAGGAGTTGGTACATAATCAGTCTTAAAATTAACTGCCTGCCTGTTGACTTGTCACCCTGTGAATGAAAACACATTGCTTGTAATTTGTTTGACATTATTCTGTCCTGTTGTCAGGCTTCTAATTACATTTAGAACATAACCCAGATGTCTGTCTGTCTCCTTCTGTCTCTCTCTCTTTTTATTTTTTTTATCATCACTATTATTATTTATCTTTTTTTATTGTAAAGCACGGGAGGAAATATTTCTCTGAAGTGATGGATGTCTGTTTGCTCCTCTGTCTTTCCAAGAGATTAGTGGGTGGTTGCAGGTTTATCTCCATTCCTTTTAAAAGGAGGTGTCAATTTGGGCATCCAAAATTACTAGTCTCTTGTGACTTTGGGTTGACCTTCTGTAAGGCTTCAGGGGTATTGAAACATGTTTGTGTCTATGTTAAAATGTTTCTCTAGATACTGCTTTCTAAAAATGATCACATTCCCCACCTTATTTATTTTTAAAGAAGAGATAAATTGCTTCTGCTGTTAGAAGTATAAAATATTAATGCATTTAAATACAAGAGTGAGAGAGAGCTGAGGCAGAAGGGGTTGCCCTTTCAAAATGTGCACAAACGAGCAATCTTTTATTGAATCCACTGTAGCATTCCCTGCCAACGTGGGCTTCTGATAATGAGCAAAGGAAAACTCAAGCTGCTCAGTGTGAGGTTTTATTTTATTGCTCAAAACCTATCCTGAAACTTGAATTTTCCTAGAGCTTTTAATTTCCCAAGTTTTTAAGCAGAAGAAACACAATTTTCCAGTAGGATACTGGATCACCAACATATTCAAGCCCTGTTTTCCAAAAGCATTAAGTCACTTAAGCATCAAAAGGCAGCTACTTTCTCAATCGGACTTGGAAACACATTACCTCTCATCCCACTTGGAGAAAGCCATGTTGGCCACCAAACAAGCTCCGTTCCCCTTTGTGGTGGTTCTTTTTTAGCTGATCTAAATTTGTATGGGAGTGTGTGTGGAAACTGTTCTTAGGGATAAGAAACTTGACACTTGGTCCCTGCTGACTTGGGTTTTTTGGTATTGTCACTTGCCAGCTTTCCTACCTCTCAGTTGTGGAAGGTGACTATTAGATTTCAGTATAATAGAGTCTGCTCTGGCTGGTGCCAGCAGGGGACAGATTGTTCTGCTCTGCAAAATTTTGTTCAAACAGAGCTCATGGCAGGGGGGAAGGGAAAAGTATAAGAAGGATGCAGTGGGTTACCATAGGAAAGAAAAACTGGAAAGCAAGAACAGAGGAAGTAAAGAATGTGTTCAGTAGAAGCCATAGATGTGACACTTGGGTGTAGAGACTGCAAATGATTTTGTGGTCCCTTCCATTAAATACAAAGACATCCCAGATTTTCCCCTCCTCATCCCAGCCGATGGGATCTTAATGGAGGGCAAACTATGCAAACAAATTCCCAGAACTACTTCTGCCTCAGCTTGAAGCAGGCTGAGTTTTCTATTGCCTCTGTTGTTCTGTGTCGGTGCGATGGTTGCTTTTTGATCTGCTGCTGTTGGTTCTTGGGGTCTGGGCATCTGTCAGATGTGCCACCTGAGGCAAAGAGCTTCTGGCTGAGCCGTGAAAGATCACTTGCTGAATCTGGAGTAAAAGTGCACCAGGGACAGAAGCTAGACCCTGGGTTTTTGGGAAGGAAGAGTTGCTTCCCTAGAGGGACAGAACAGACTGGCAGGGTCGGGCTCGGCTAAAATACTGTTGGGCTTTGTGTGCCCAGTGTCTGGCTGTGGAGTTTGCAGTTGGGAGAGAGGCCGGAGGGCAGGATCTTGTCGCTTGCAGTTCCTCTCTGATCCCTTCCTGCTTTTGTTGGCAGTTAATGGTTAAAGGGGGGAAAAGGCATTTCTGGCTCTGAGCATCTGGGCCCAAGCCTGGCTCCCATCTCAGTCAAGGGTCTGTTGGCCTCAGCTGCCTTTCAAGATCTTGGCCTTATAGGAGCTGACAAACACGAATTAATTGATGACTCACCAGCATAACAATGTCAGAAATGCTAGTTTTATTTTGCTGTGCCTGCATGTTCTTCAACCTGTAACTATTTGATGCGTTTTTTAGCCTGGAGAGAGGTTATCGTGTCCGTATTCAGCAAAGGATGAGAATTGTGAGGGGGTGATTTTGGAAGGCAAGTGTCTGTGGTGCAGCAAGAAAGGAATTGGGGATTGCCAAAGCCTGATTATGAGAAGCTGGCTTCAGCCCAGGTGGTTGGTGGAGCAAAAAAGGGTTTCTCTAAAGGTTTGGTATTTGGTTTTTCTTGTTCTTGGTGGGGTTTTTTTTGTTTGTTTGTTTGTTTTGGGTTTTATTTTTGTTTTTTGATGGTGTGTTTTTTTTTGTTGTTGTTGGGGTTTTGTTTGTTTGTTTGGTTTTGTTTTGTTTTGTTTTGTTTTTTTCTCCTGAAGCAGCACAAACTAGAACTGTGCTACCTGCCTACATTTATAGCCTCAAGTTTGGGAAAGCTGTCTGTCTGTGTGGTTTTTACAGGTTTGGGGCTTAAAGTGGTGAGATAATTCTTGGATTGCAAGGGGGGGGGAATCCTCAAAACATCCATGGAGCAATAATGCAATAAACCATTATGGGGAGAGAAGGGGGGGGGGAATCTTAAGAATTAAAAAAAAATGCTAGTTCATAGTTTAGATAACAAGGTAAGGAATTAGAAGATGTGACAAGACAAATTTCTTCAGTTGTCTTTATTAGTTGCTCTATTCACCAGGTGTGGTTTCCAGCCTGTATAGCTTTTTATTCTATGAGAAGTTCCCTTAATAAGTGAAGGGATTTATCAGCAGAAGCCACGTGTTTTCCAGCGTTCAGCCAGGACCAGGTGTCAGGGAAGTGTGAATCCCTTGACGTGTCTGTGTGGGCACACAGAGCAGCACAGAGTGAAACGGGCATCGTGCCTCGGTGTGAGCGCTTCGCACGCTGCACAGGTCCCTCTTCACCTGTGTGTGCTTTGTTGTGGGCAGTCTCTCTTGGGTCAGTATATAAGTATCTAAACTCTCTGGATTGGGGGGGGGTGTCTTGTTTTGTGGGGTGTTTTTTTCTAGTTTGACTTTTCTATTCCTTTTAGCCACTTTATTGTTCTTCAAGAGTAAGGTTGGGTATTAATTAATTATATTAATTATATAGTATTCAGCTTCTCCCTACCCTATTTCTCTCCCACTGTGACAACAACAGCTGCTTCATCGTTTTTGGTAAGAATCTTACCTTTGCAAGAAAAAACCCCAACAAACCAAACAAAAGAAACCCCCCAAACCATAATAAAACCCAATGAGGCTTTGAAGAAATGTCGATGTAATTTAAATATGTAACACACATGCTCGAGCTTTCTCTCTGTACCTGCTACCTAATTTCCCTTCTCTCAATAGCTCTGGCTAACGCTGCGATCTTTTCTCTGTTTGAGCTCTGCAATTGATGAATAGAACAAGTCTTATCTGAAGGCCTGTAAATGCTTATGAGTACGAGGAGCGCTCAGGTGAACAATGTGCAAAAATAGAAAATAGTTGAAAGACTGAGTCCTCAGAATAACAATTGAGAAGAGATAACCCTGTTGAATATGTGATGAAGCAAACAGCTCTCTGGCTTGTCAGCTCTTTGGTTGCTGGCTCGGGTGAGGGTAAGAGTGTATTTCTGTTACAGGACTTGCCAGGCAGAATTAAGGTCAGCTAGCCACTCTGAGTTGATCTCCTCCTCCTGAATCCTGCTGATCTTACCAGGCTGAAGAGGTGCTTTCAGTAGGTTAATCTTCGGAAGTGATGCCGAGGACACCTGCAATAGATACGATGATTTATTTTCTTTTATCATTGATGGTGCTGAGTGAGTTATCCTTTTGCTGCTCTGCTTTCTTCTCTACAACAGGCTGATTTTTCAAGACTAATCCTTATGCACTCACTTGCAAAATGCTCGCAGGACTTAGTTCTGTCTCTGACACGATTATTTCTAATGCTCTTCCTCCTGTTATTGTCGCCCTCCTGAGTGTGTTCACTAAACCAGATGTTCACATCACACTTCATATTTCTCTGTACCCCTGAGCTGTAAGGGAGAAAACAAGAGAGCTTGTTAACCTGTGGTGTGCTGCCTCCTCATCCTCACCCGGAGGAAGGAGCAGAGAGGGACCTACATGGTTGCATGACAGAGGCTTCTTTAAGCTCTTTCCAGTCCTTGGAAAAATCCTTGGAGCACAATGTTGTTGCTTATTTAATTACTGTTACCATGTAGTGAGTTTAGGGCAGCATTTTAAGTGTAACTGGCATAAAGGATTTGGTAAACTCATTACTTGTTCTGCCTGTAACAATTCCTGAGTCTCCCTCGCCCTACCTGGGGGAAATAATCTATTTAGAACATTTTGAAAGAAGAGCTACAGAGAGCCTGCTGAGGCCAGGGCATTTCAAAATATGCAGTGGTAATGATGATGTTCTCATTTTCTGCTGGGTGTCTGGAATTTCTGTTAGCAGAGAAGATTTGGTACAGTGGTTTCAATGCAGAATAAGCATAAAAGTGCCCTTAGCTGCGTTTCCAGGAGGCAGCTAACACACATACCTTATCTCTGTAACATTTCAGTGATGATAAGGCATCTGTAGCTCTTTCCGTGACACAGTTTAGTAAATCCAGGAGCAGCCCTTTTACTGAGCTTGCCTGGCAAACTCTCAAACAGTCTGTGAAGCTGCTTTTTGACTTTGCTGCAGAAAGTGGTGTGGAATGAGCACTGTAAAACCCAGTCATGTGTATATTAAGCACAAACTCTTTCATTCCAGGCTTGTTGGGCTCTGGCTGCTCAGGTTCAGTATTCCTTGGTCATCCCTAGGAACCTGCTTCACAACAAGGACACAGGCATCTCTGATTCTCCCCTTTCACATCCATTGTGCATCGTGTAGGTAAATTCTACGCCCTTGCTGGGAGAGGAGAGATGTGCTGCTGATGTGCACAGGGAGTACAGCGTGGGGCCGCGGTGCTGCTGAGGAAATGCAAATGTGATTGGGAAAAGCAGTGGCTCAGCTTGGACTTGGGCAAGTGAGGGTGGTTCTCATGCATTTGGTGTTCACACTTCAGTAAAGATATGTATTTTTACTTGGCATTTCTGGTACTGTCATGAACTGGTACAGCTTACTTATTAATATTGACCTTTTCCCTGCCCAGTGAGACATCAAATCTGCAGCACCAACTGGAAAGATTCAGGAGAACGGTATCCTGATACCTGTGGTCAAAACCAGTCCCTTTTCCTCCTGCTGTAACCTCTCTCTTGCGATGTTTTCCGAATGGCAACCCTAAGTATGTAAAGATGTGTGTGTTTTCTGTGAGCACAGCTGCTGCTCTTGACCCATCTGCCAGAAATTCTGCTCTTCAGACACAGCTTGCTTCCTCCTGATGTCTGTCTCCCTGTTCCATCAGAAACAAACATTTGAACACAGCTTTGCTTAATGCAAAAGAGCAACTAACTTTCCTTTTAAGGGCATGTTTCGGAACATGAATGAAGCCAAGGACGGGCTGAATCTACTGTCAAATGGGTGTTTTAGTTTGGACAATTGTATAAAGTATTATTTGCTGTGGAAAATCTATTCTTCCACTGCATAAAAATTCCTTAAGCAAGTGTGACTAGGCGATACCAAACCTGGTTAGTGTAGGGTGAAGCTTCTTAGAGTCTCAGTCCTTCCTGATAAAAAGAAAACTTGAGTCCATGCTTCATCTTTAATTGAGTATTGCTCTGGTGCAAGGGCTTTCTCAGCAGCACAAACAATATTGGTAAAGGAGAAAGAACAGCAAATAATTTTACTGCTTAAAAGAAATGAGGAGAGGGGACAAAGCAAAAAAAAAAACCCAAAACCCAACCAAATACAAAAAAACCCAACCACAAAAGACAAACTTAAGAGCAGCTGCTTTTAAGACACCTGCCTCTCACCTCTGCTAAAAGTGGCATATAACTGAATTAAGGAGGTCCTGGATCACACAGTCAGGAGTCTTTCCACATCATGGTCATCTTGCTGCCAAGGGCGTGCTCATGAGATGTCCTCTAATTCTGTTAGAAGTGCTCTTCCAGGAACCGTATCATTACAGAGTTTGACATTCTGGAAAGCGAGTGGCTGTGGCAGTGCAGGGTTGGAGTGCTCTCTTGCCTTCTTCGTGCTAAAAATGTCTCTGGAATGACCTGTGTCCTGGTTTGGCTGCTGCTTCGGCCGACTGGGGACAACGGCCTCCAAAGTGCTCCTCTCCCCTCCTGGTGCCTCAGCTCCCACTGAGAAGCTGTGGGAAGGGCTCTTTAGAGCTGGATGAAGCCCTGCTCTGTCCCACTGGCCTGTCTTCTCTTCAGGACTTGCTTGACCTCACTGATGAAATGATTCTATCTTCGTCATTGGGTCATCAGTAGAGCCCTTGGGATCTTTTCATCCTAGAGGTTAAATTTTTGATGTAAACAGGTACCACTGGACAGGCAAAGCCACTTTGGTCCATAGGCAGCATTGCCTGTGCCTGGACCTTAACAAAGAGAATATCTAATCATGGTTGAGCTTTCTGCCTTATGGGGCTGTACTATGATGGGAAACAGGAGGGGGGCTGGCATGAAATTAGCTGCAGCCTTTGGGCTATCAAGTAGTACCTCTTAACTGTGCTGGGTTTTGGGGTTTTTTTGGGGCTTTTTTTAAAATTATTTATTTAATTTTTTTTAAATTTCATTAAATTTTTTTTTTTTTTCCTTGGTTGGTTGTGGTGGTTTGGTTTCTTTTGTTTTTTTTTTTTTTTTGTGTTACAAGCTGTGGTCTGGACAGTCTGCTTAGCTACCTCTGCCAATTGGTGTTTGTCCTCTAAAGAGCAGCATGTTTGAAATTGGAGTAACACCTTCCTAAATTCCTCCTGTACAGCAGATCTTCCTGCAAAGGAGCAGTGTTGCAGGATGGGAGTGACTCCAGGGGAGCAGCCCTTGTTCCCTTGGAAGAGCTCCCTCGGTGTGTGCTTTCTGCAGTATGGTGATGCATCTGATGCTGCTGTGTCCAGAAGTTATCTGGGCCTTTTTATTGTAATCATGTTTGTGCATTCAGACCAATTTTGATGGTTATGAAGGTTCAAAAAAAATCCCAGAGATCTTAATAAGCTAATTTGGTAACTGTTTGTGGCTTTTGTTGTTCCTCTTTGTTGTGAGGACAGAACTGGTTCATGCTGATGAGTGCTGCATGAAAATTATATTATTAGTAATTACTGGTAATTTCTTGTCTGGAAGCTTCAGGTTTGTGGGAGCACTTAAATCCATTTGCTTCTGTATTCCCTCTGGCTTTGCTGTAATGTCTCTCGGCACCATGTACCTCAAGACACTTCAGCAGTTCCCTTTTCTCCATGGCAACTTCTCAGAGTGGTTCCTGTATCTCAGAGAGGCAGTTCTCTCTCTCTTTCAGCCTCAGTCAGCGTGGTTTTTCTGCCTGGTCAATGTGCATCACCATACAGGCTTCCCCGAAGCGAAGGGAGCAGAGCCAGTCCTGGGTCATTAGGGCTGTTGGTACAGGGTGATGCCTCAGGGATGAGGGGGAAGGCAGAGGACCAGCCTGTGCTTCACATTTTCTCCTCCCCCAAAGATAAATTGTAATTTCATTTTAAATGTGATGCGGTAATGTAGTGGTTTTTGTCAGCTGGCGAAGCTAAGGATTAGTCACAAGAGTCTTGTTTTGTTTTCTTCTAACGAAGCTGGCAGAGAGGTAAAAAGAAAAAAGTGTGCCATTAAACAGAAATCCCTGGGAAAAAACAACAATCTGGACCCCCCAACTTTTCAAAGATTTACAGCTGTACTGGGGAGCACCACCTGGCTACAGGGGTTCAAATCCCTCTTTTAGATTTAAATTTGGGATATATCTGGTTTTTCAGTTGTGCGTGGCAACATGAAACGGAGGTGATTTTACCTGGCATACCTAAGGAAATGGAAATAAATAGAAGTTCTGCCTGCGTGCTCAGTTTGAGACTTATTTTTCTCATTGTAATAAATACTGAGTGTTTTCTTCCAAGATTACCATTCGAATAGCAACATTTTTATTATCCTCTCAGACTGATTAACAGAGGTGGACTCCTTAAAACTGTATCGTCTGTTTTGATTTGCTTTCCGGCACCCTAATTACTTCTGCTTCTACCCATGCTTCTGTATCTTCTTCCCTTTCATCTTCCTGAGTCTGATTGAAAGCAGCCTCAGAGCAGAAAAACCTGACAGAAGGAAATCTTTGCCATAGGCGTGATAAGCAGCGGTTGTAGAAGAGGACGCCGGCCGGCGCTTTGCACAGGACCCGCAGCCTCGTGTGGGAACCCAGCCTGGGAGTGGAGTGGGTGGCAGTGGGGTCCTGTTTGCAGCCAGTTCAGGCAAAGGGTCCCAGTTTGAAATTTGCCTGGGAAGAAATAGTAAGTATGGCCTGAGATAGGCTTGGGGAGGTGGTTTCTGCAGATGTTCTGTGCCTCGGTGGAATGAGCAAGCAGAAAAAGCAGTGAGGCTTGTTCCTTTTTCTTTATTTAATCATTTATTCATTTGTTTTCTAAGCCATAGTAAGTTTATCTAAATTTTTATCCTGTCTGGAATGGAATCCTGATGACCACAGAGTCTCGATAAACGTCAGATTCCTTACTGGTTGAAGGGGTGGAGGCTCTGGGGTGTAAGCCAATGGCTTCTTAGCCCAGGTAATAAGGTAGCAGCAACTTAGATTCCATGTGTCCTCATCTTTAAATGACTTTTTGTTCCAGGAGGTAAGTAAAGCTAAAGAGCAAAGAGCTCCTTCCCTAAGCAGTGGGCTCATGGGCCAGGTTGAGTTTATATTTGTAGTTTTATTTTGAATTTTATTTTTATTGGCTAAAGAAATGCTTACGCTCTTCTGGTGCTCTGTGAACTCAGCTGCTGTGCCTTTCAGTGCCTCTGGACTCAGAGAGGGAGGAATGCATGTTATTTTGTGCCATGGAAGTGCCTGTCTGTTTTCAGAGGCTCAAACTTTGTGGGATCTGTAGAATCTTGAAAAGCCAAAGTATCACTACAGTGAGGTGAAACTTTCTTCTTGTCCACATAAGTAATGGGAGTGTTACTCTGCTTTGTAAAAGAATAATTTCTCACTGGTTACTTCATGTAACCACTGATGGAGTTTGTTGGTTATTTTTTTTTTATGAATTGATTCTCCCTCTTTTGCAAGAAATATTTAACAGCAGGTGGAAAATGTGACTGACCCTTAAAGGTCAGATTCTAGTCCACCATTCCTCTTTTATTATCCTGCTTGTCAGTGAACACAACATACTTGCTCTGTCTCCCGTCCAGATTTGCTTTTTCGTGTATATCTACTAATTTTTTTAACATGTGTGAATTTGAAACAGGATTTCTATAAAACATGGTGGCAGTGAAGCTGTTCTCAGAATGTCATTTACTGTGTTTTATAGCTTCTGCTGATCTTTTTTTAGTTTCTTGCTAATGATGATATTGATTGGAGTATGGCATTTTTAGGCAGCTGAAAGGAAAGGTTATGCTATTACACAGATTTTTATTCTTTTTAAAGACTCTCTTACAATAATAAACATATACAGGCAGCAGTTACCAGAACTCATTATTAAGTAGCTGTAAAACCTCTAACAAGATAAACCGTTTAATGTATTGACTTGTTAGCATCTTTAGCTCTGCTTTTGATGAAGTGGTAGGTAGAGTATATATTTAGAAACTAATACCAGAACAAACAGATCCGTCAGACTAAAGTATTTTTCCAAGACACAAAAAACAATCTTTTTTTTTAATTCCCTAAGCAGAAAGTCATGTGCTATGTAGGAAAGATGCTAGTGGTAAAACTTTGGCTTACCAAAGGGGGAAAAAAAACCCCAAACAAACCAGGGGTAATCAGCTGAGAACATCACAACCATAATAGGAGAGCAAGATGCACACGTTGCATTCTTGCTCATGAAGCTCTCTGTTTGACGACTGGTGCGATTCGTAGGCTTCTCTAAGCCGAGCAGAGGATTCAGTGGCGTGAGCTGCTCGGCGTAACTTGCACACGATCGGAGTGCGCGCGTGCCTGGAGGAAGAGATGGTAATTTGAGGTGGGCTGCTTGAGCACGGCAGCTTCTCTTTAAATACTGCAGGCAGCATCTTTGTGCCACAGTAAGCAAGTTTTGCTTTTTATCGTGCGAAGATGGTGTTTGTCGCGGGAGTTTCTGGACGGTCCCGGTGACGGTCATGCTAATATTTGTTGTTCTTTGAGCTAATGAGCCTGAACCGAATGTCTCTGACCTTTTGAAAAGCGTTCGTCTCCAGATTTGCTTCCAAAGCTCCTGGAATTTGGCTTGGCTTTTATTTCTGGCTTTTGTAGAAAGGTACTGCGGTGTGGAGTCAATTAAGCTCGGCACCGGGCAAGCTGTCGATGTCATTCCTCTCTGCGGAAAGGGTTTGGGGAAATATCAAGCACCTCGGCGAATGATTCAGTTTGTAACAACCAACCTCCTTCCGTGCGTGTTTGTGTCTCTCCCAGTAGAGCCAGCTTGCTTCTGCCAAGCACTGGAATATGACTAGCTTTCCAGAACAAGAGCAGAGCCTCCCAAATTATTTAAAGCCCATCGCTTAACATTCTTTGCTGTTTTCTTTCTTTGTCTCTTTCCTTTTCTTTGATGTCACACAAAACCACTTCTCTGGAGTAGGCAAGTATGTAATGGAACATATTTAAACTCTTATTTTTTTTTTTTTGCTGGGAATGGGTTATTAGCTTACAGCTGAAAATGTGTGTGCTGTTGGTAGTAACGTGGGGGTTTGCTGGGTGGTTTGGTATTTTTTTTCTCTGCAGGGAGGTTTGTTTGACCAAAAGAATCGATGGCTTCTCTTACACATTCCAGTATTTATTTGTTTAATTGATCCTGCTAATGAGGAAAGCATGTTCTGGAAGGCTTTACCCAATCTAAGAAAGTTCCTTTGTTTTTAGTGACACTAACACCAAGAACACCCCCATAAATAACAGGGAAGAAAGTGACTCAGAATGCTCAAAAAGTTTGTTGTCTGAAACATCCCTACTGGGAAAATCCCACCAGACAGCCTGAGGAACTGAGAAAAAGGTTTTGCTGGCGTCAGTTTGATGTTAATTGTGTTACCTCTGAGTGCCCGAGCTGCTGGAGAACTGGGGATGATCTTGCACGTGTATACTTTTCCCACCAGAATTACTTATTTCACCACGTGTGTTTCATCTTGTCAGCTTTTTGAGGCTTTTCTCTTTCCCTCTGTGGTTTCTATGGAAATGTCACGGGTTTGGGTGGTGTGTAGTAACCCTCATGACTGCAGCACAGTCACTCTCTGTATTGCTGAGCTTGTGCTAATTCTGCGCCTGAATCGTGCTGCAGGAAGGGGCCAGAGGGTGTTTTCCATTAACTGGGGGTGCCAGTTACAGAAGTGTCAATCCAAGAGGTGCCTTCTCCATCCCCTGGAGTTGAGAAGATGAAGCCAGAAGGCTGCAGAAGTTGGCGTTGCCAAGGAGGCTTGAGGGTGGACCTTACGGCCACCACTGTCCAGCAGCAGTTACAGGGATGGGACTGTTGATTTAGGGAGTGGAAGAGCAGAGGAGCTTCTGTGGCTGACCTGTTCTATTGAGTAAAAAGTTTGCCACCTTTTCCAGAAGGACTGGTACCTGCTAAAACATCTGAGGGAGCTGGGAGCGTTCCTAGCTCTGTGCACAAAGCTACGTACATTTTAAAATACAACCTGCTAACATTTCTTTCAGCTGCAATGAGTGTGAAACAAAGCACTCTGTTTTCCAGTATTTCTCAACACTCAGATCCCCAGGCTGGGCAGCTGAGATATTTTAGCTCTGCATGCAGGATTAGCGGTGTCTTAAGGGGGGAAAAAATGAGGCACCTTGTCTTCCATCAAAATAGCAACTTGCCATTCACACAAAAACAACCCATCCCTCGTGGTATTGTCTAGCTGATGGTTCTGTGCTGAACAAAGTGTTTAATCTGGAAATACTGTCAATCACCTTCACAGCTGAAGAGCTTTAAGTGGGTTGTGCTTGTTGTTACCATAACTTGGTGTGTGTGCTTGTTGGCCATGCCAGCTCAGAGAGCTTCTTCCGAAGAACTGTTCAGTACAGACAGCAGATACTGTGAGTGTCCTTGGCTATAAGAACTGAACTTAAATGTCTAAATGCATTTAGTTAACTAATTCCCTTCCAATCTGAGGAGGACTTTAAGTGATAACTTGGTTGTAGGGCATGTCAAAACCGTAAGCAAGGGGCTGAGGTGGGACTTTAGAGACTGCTGCCTTTGGTGCAAACACCACGCTTTGTAGTTTACTCTGTTCTTTTGTGCAGGACCTTTAAAAACCTCCCCGTGCCTCTTAACTTTCTTCCTGAATGCTTCTGTTGCCCTTGGTCTGGCAGCATTTCTGAAGTAAGAGGTGCTGGGCCACTCGGGGTGAAAGATGCTAGAGGAACACAGAGAATCATCTACTTTGTCCTTGCAGTCTCCCTTCGTGCTGCCCCCAACGCCTATTGGCTTGGGTGAGGAGAGTGGAAGATCTTCTCCCAGGAGGGTTTCTGTAGCCATTCACAAGAATGCTCTTGGAGAACATTGCCAGAGGTGTGGATAAAGCTAGAGGTATTAATGCATGCTTTTACCATGTCATCTTAGCAAACCATTTTCTCCAATAAATGTGACAAGTTGACCTGGGGCTTCCAGAGAGGCTGAAGGAGCTTGTCCCTGAATCCCAGAGTAGCTCAGTGCTGGAAAGTGTTTGGGAAGCTGATACTGTTTTGAAGATCTTAGAGGTGATTGCCAGGGCAGGGAATATGAGAAAATTACTTCCTTCTCCTTTAGATACGGTGAATTTATAACTGTTTGGTTAATCTGACTATTCCATCTTGCCTAGCATGGTAGGCAGGTTAGAGAGCTGTGCTCTGTTATTGGGGTCCTTTTTGTGCTAAAGGAGCCCATGACCTTATTTTGAAAGTGTAAAAACTTTTGCGGGAATAAACACTGTAAAGAGGAAAATGCAGCTTTCTCTACTTTCCCCTGCGACCGGCTTTGGAAACTCGGTCATTATTCTTTAACACAATGTAGTTACAATCCTCTCTGTCAGCATGAAACTGGAAAGTATTCTCTGCTCAAAATAAACTCCACAAGGAGAATAGTTTCCATGTTATCCCCTATTCAGAAGAAAGCCACTGGACTTGAGTCCTAAATAAAGATTCCAGCCAACTTTGGTGCTTTACAAAGCAGTAGTGGCTGTCCTAAATTTGACTGCTAGCTTAACAACTTCCCTTTCCTGCACTGTTCTTTGCAATGACCAAGTCAACGGAGCAAGTTTCACATCATCTTGGTGTTGCTGGTGCTTTCAATCCTTTTAAAAAGTGTGTTTTCAGCTGTGTGAAATGTAGGATGGAAAACTTTTCAGAATGTATGGATCAAACCATCAGTTAGTTGACAATTTTCAAAGCCTGCTGTTGTCCTTTTTATCTTTTAACCCTGCTGGAAAAAAATACCCAGACGTTAACCTGTGCTTGAGAAGGCAGTGATTTGCTTGGTCTTGATAAAGTTAGATGTACTTATTTTGTAAGTAAGAGATGCTTCTAATGTATTTAGCAGTAAATCATCCTCAAAGCTGACTCTCTGAACGGTGCTTGTTCCTGCTCTTTCTCCTGACAGGGCTATTGGCATCTTCTTGCTGAATTTGCAGAAGAGAATGGCCAATCCCCTTAAATTTTCTCTTCTCACTTCAGTGATCAATGACTGCACCGTTCATTTCTGATGTGTTTTTAGAAGTAGCAATTCTGCTTAGTTTGGAACTTGGAAGTTTTCTCTCCCATTAGCTAATTATGGCTATTATGCTCTATTGTCATTATTGTCACTCAGGGTATTTTTGAAAATTAAGGGTGGAAAGTGACTGCGTAACAATGAAAATCATCACCGAGGCTCCCTGAGCCTATTGTGAGTCACCCTTGCTGATTATAGTGACAGAAATAAGTTTTCTTTTACAACTGTTGACTCTTGCAAGCCTCACAGTTACTCATTGTGGGAGCTGGAGCTGGTTTCTGTTTTGGCTCACACCTTGGCAAGAGCCACTGTCACCAGCACGGGGTCAGGGAGGCATCTTACCCACTTGAGACTCCTGTCTGGCTGGTCAACCAGCTTTTCACCTTTCTACCTCTAGCCTAGGGTTAAGTTCTTAAGCTTTTTACCAGCTTTTGGATGTTTATGATCTTTATAAATGCTATTAAAAATGCTGAAGCTGAATAGTGCTGTCCTGAGGAAGTGGGAGAGCAGAAAGGATAAGGTCCTGGATTTACATAATTGATGATATTTTGGTTTGGGGTTTGGGTTTGTTGTGGATTTTTTCTTTTTTTTTTTTTGATTGGTTGGTTTGTTTGGTTTTTTTGGTTGGTTGGTATTTTGTGTGTGTGTGTGTGGTTTCTTTCCTTTGGTCTTTTGTCTGTATAACTGCACTAAAAGGTACCAGTGAGTGAATGGAAGACAGGCTGTGGGATGCAGCACTCATCTTCAGGGGAAAAGCAACTAGGAGAGGGGTTAAGGACCTCTTGCTTTGTGAACCTCACACCTTTCCAAGAAGCACAATTTCCAGTTACCTTTTCCTATTCCTCCTTGCTTTGTTTTTGCAAGGAATTGCCTCTAGGAGAAGCCAGAGACATTACCCAGCTTCTCTGATGCGAGCTGCCACCCCAGTGGAGCTGTCAGTCTGGGCGAGCTGCCTGCCTGCCCTCACATCTAGACTTCTTCAGTTCATAAATAATGCTGCTCTGATTCACTTTCTTGGAGCTGCCTTACTGTTCCTCCTGGTAGAAACAGAGCTTTATGCAGCATGTTATGCTGAGACAGAAACCTGCTTCTGGCAGCTTGGGCTTTGAGGAGGTTTCCTGTATAGGTAGGTGTGATAGAACTAATGGCTTTGTGAGAATTATGAGCATCCTTTGAATCACCCTTTGCCCAACTCTCAAACACCACACCAGATGAGATGGACCGTGGAGCTGGTGCACAATGGCAATTTGTATTATTTTTTTTTCCCTAATTAATCTCCAGGATTTCTTTATCCCATCATGGCTGGGTGCCCTGCTTGCACCTGGGAGTGTTATGAATGTGTCTGTCAGGGACAATTGACTTCCAGAATTTGGAAACTTCATAGTACTGTGGTGAAGGGAGGTGGAGGGGGATAAGTATCTTAGTAAATCACACGGATGAAGTGGTAAAGGCATCAGTCTGGAATGAGCTTGGCTTGTATCTTAATTGCACGACATAAAACTAAACACATAAAATGCTCACCTGAGCAATTGAGACAATCATTTAGAAGTGGTGTATGTAATTAAAATAAATAAATAAATAAATTGTTAGCAGAGTGTCACTAAAAGTGGGAATTGTTAGTGCTGCCATCACTTATGCTTTGCTGCTTTTTTTTTCCCCTCCTAATTATCGTGACTGGTATTTTTAGGGTAGCTTTGCAGTTTGTCTATTTTCTGCCAAGTCGCCTAAAAATGTTGGTCTCACGTGACATGAATAAATATTCTCTTGGCAACCAATGCTGTATATATCCTAAACTTCCCCTTCTGCTGCTGTCTGGATTTGTCCCTTAAAATTGCAACAGCAGGAGCTGGAGGAAAGGTGTCCCATTTTATTAAAGCTGGTGTGTGTGGCTGTTATGGTCTTTAAAGTAGCTTGAATAGTCTTTGCAGACTGATAGACTGAAATGTTTTTTGTTTGCTTTAGCTTTTGGGTGGTATTAGCCTGGGTTGTAACCTCTTTCAGTTTCTGTTATCTCTTTATGGGCTTCCTAGAGCTCTGATCCTGCAATGAGATCCATGTGATAGAGTCCTGCACCAAGGTCTCGGTCATAAGACCAAGCAAGGGGCTTGGTGTTGCTGTACTCTTCTCGTGTGGCACCTCTCCACTTGGTAGGGCTCAGTCTTTCTTATTGGAATCACAGGGGTCTTCTGGTTTTACTTACTTCAGGGTTGCACTTAGAGGAGTTTTTCTCTGCTAACGTGTCTCCTGTCTGTTGGTAAGACACATAGGTGTGCATTTCTTCTGAGGTCTTGAGGACTGCATGTTCACAGAATCACAGAATGGTGTGGTTGGAAGGGACCTCCAAAGATCATAGAGTCCAACCCCCTTGCCACAGCAGGACAGAACTAGGGCAGATCGCCCAGAAAAGTGTTGCTGGTGCCCTACCTGCAGTAGCTATCTCAGGCCAGCCAGCCCTGCTCCAAGCTCTGTGGAGCCTCAGCTCAGGTTGACCATACCCAGAACAAGACATCTGTTTGGGCATTGCATACGCAGAGACCATTCTTCATCTGAAAACTCAAGGTTATAGTGGGAATCTTCTGGTAAAAGTGGAAATTGCTGTATAATCTCTTCTTAACAACACCTTCCAATTCCAGACAGGTTATTAGGGTAGTCCTTGGATGGAAAAATTCTTGGGAAAAGGCATCATTTTGTGTGCTCTCCCAGACGAGGTACAGCTCATGATCAAGCCTTTACCTTGTGCCTTTGGGCAGTGCTGTGTGGGTAGACTCAGAGGTTTCCTACGTGGCTCTTGCAGCTATTGACTGTGTGTCCTGCTGCAGCTGGCACTGCTGGGAACGCTCAGTCAGATACCATCCAGAACTCCTGAAAGCCTAATGCACTATTTGTGTTATTGATTGCTGGACTTTGCTGTCATTCAGGATTTTAACTTACTGATGAAAGCAAAATAAAAGCGAGTCTGTGGAAAAGCAGAAATTGAACTTTTAGGCTAAGGAAGCTGTATTGTGTCTGACAAAGGGGTGGCTAATCTGCTGGAAAAGGGGGAGGGTTGACTTTTAATGAGATGTTACTAGGTGTTGAATAGCTGTTAAATTGCTGTATTTATAAAATAGACAATCCTCTCTAGCTTGTCTCCTTAAAGTATTCTATTAATTGAGAACTCCCTTTAATCCATTCTTTTAAAAATTAATTAATGTTTTGAAAAACACTACTTTGACTGTAGCAACTTGATTCGGACTAAATGGGGGTTATGTAATGACTGCTTCCTTTATGTACTTTAGCTGCAATATGTGGACTGTGTTGATAACTAACTTCATGTATGAAGAGCTTAACGCTTCTAAGAACAAGTCTAAAGGGCTGACTTTTTTTTTGTCATGGTGGTTTGAATTGGCAGCAAATAGGAAAGCAGAAATGAGATGAGAAAACAGGGTCAGGTGACTGGAGTGACAATTTACATATTATTTTCAGTTTAGCTGCTGATTCTGGTTCACAGCATTTGTAGTGAATTTTGGACTAAACTATCCAAACTTAACTGTCCCTCAGACACTTGTGTTACCTGTAGAATGAGGGTAACTTTTACCACTCTGAGTAATTGTCCTTTTCTTCTTGCCATGTGGTGACCAAAGTTGAAATGCTCAAGCCCTTTGTCTCCTCTACCCGCAAGACACTGTTACGCTTTCTGGATACACCAAAACCTCCACCTTTTGGTGGTTTTGACTTTCCACCTGCTGGTTCCAGGGGCTTTTAGATGCCATCGTGCTTGTAGCAGATCAGGAGGGTGAGCAGCATCTCCTCTCGTGGTCAGGCAGCTCTGGTGCTGCCCGTTAGGGGCCAGCATACACGTGGGTTCTTCGTGTTGCCATGTAAGAAAGTCCAGACCCTGAATCAGGTCACTGTTTACAAAGCAGATTTATGTCAGATATAAATACAGCTGTAATGCCCTTTAATGAAGGGCATGTGTGGCTCCTGTAAAGGCCGCTCAGCACTCCTGGTATCTGACTGAGAAAGCTGCAACAACCAGGCTGATGAATTCTTATGGTGGGAAACAACTGGCCAGACCATAGCAAGAATTATAAAGCCAGGATAGGAAATGCACCTCTCGGTCAAGGCCTTCAGAGCTGTCCCTGAAATCTGAGCTTAAAGGGTTTGACACTTTCTGCTCTGTGCTTTCCTTCCTCAGCTGTTGTCAGATTTCCGTCCTGCGGTGCATCGAGCGAAAGGAAAACTTTGTGCTGTAACCATTTGGAGACTTGCTTTTGTAACTTTTTCTTACCAAGGACACTTCAAGAAAGGACACTCCCGATACAATTTGGATATTTGATGGGGAACAGAAGAGAAAAGTTTATTTGAACAGGCCTCAGGAGGTCGGGAAACAGATTTTGTTGCTTTTTTTTTTTTTTCTGATGCTCATTAAATTGCTTTCTTTAGCTCCATATGTGCAGAATGGCACCTTGTTCTAGGACACCCCGATTGGCCTGTGAAGTTTAATTTGTAGTTGGAGAAGACAGTTGAAATCCCATTTAATTTGAGGAATAAAAAAACCCCCATGCTGAATTCCACTCAAGTGAGTCCTCAAGGAACATGAGAAATCCACCCTTGGGAGAGCTCTTCGCTTGCTTTGTTGGGCTGAAACCACAACGTGTGGTCTACGGCTGCGAATGCTTTTGTTACATCCAGAAATTCTCCTTAGGAAGGAGGATTGTTTCCTGGAAAGGAGTCTGAGTGGAGCCAGCTCTTGACTTTTTAAAACCAGTGGCAGTGGGAAGAGGCTGTGGGATGGGTTCAGCAGCAAAATAGGTCAGAATAAAAAGCCAAAGGAATCGCTTCAGATTTTTCTCTGGTGGATTTGACAGCTGAAAAGTTTGTTTTGTGATTCCCAAGATATTAATGCCACTGTTAGATTCAGAGCACAACTTAATTACATCTGACCATGTCAGCCACAGCAAGGATTATTTGCACAGGGTTTTGAGGATAGTGCTTTAAGTGATGGTTTGAGCATCTTTTGATATTTTCTAGTTTCTTTCTTTGTCATTTGTAGAAATAGTCAGGAGATCTGTAGCCCTTGTAGAAGAGGGAAGGGTGAGTGCTTGGTTGTGGCTGTGCTTATCCCTATCATCATGAAGCCATGGCAGGGTGCCTGGGGGGCTCTGCTGGTCTTCACTCAAGTTACCGCATCAATCAATTGTGGATCTACTCAGGATTAAGCAAAACAGAAAAGTTCCTGAAACTTCTAGGCGCTTTCCTGCAGGAAAAGGGCATGTCTGTGTGCTACAGGAGATGGGCTGAGCTGTGTGCGGAGAAGCTCTGGTTTTTTTGAGAAATTTATCAGCATTGAGATAATTTCCAGGAATTATTTTCTGCAGATATTACTGATAGCTCCAAAGGTAATTGGTAAGAAGAGCAAAAAAAGAACTCTCTTGCATTTTCTTCTTGCAGAACTGGGCTAGTCATCAGGGAAATTTAATTTAATTGAGCTACCCCACTCCCTCCTCTATTAAAAAAATGATAATATTTTGTGGCAACAGTTGGACCCAGAAACTTCTGAATCTGCTTCATCACTAATTCTCTCTTGGATGTTGAATCAGATAATTCTTCTCAGTATAATGATGGTTGCCCTGGCTCCCGAGGCCAAGGCAGAGCTTTAATGCATCTGTCAAGCACTGCGAGATGGCTGCGAGGAGTTCAGCTGGGCACCAGCCAGGCACTACTGCTCGTGTCGGTCTGGAGCAGCCGCTCCGCTCCGCGTGTGCTTACTCAGGTTGGGTGACTCAGTCAAATAGTGTTGTTTCCTCTTTTCTTGCCAACGCCTGCATTTGTCTCCCTAGGCACTGCTCCCGTCCTTGGCTTGCAGTGAATTCATCGTTTATTATTATTGTTATTTTTTTTGGAGTCTGCACTGATAGGACTCGTGGGTTTCTGATCGAGGGTGTCCAGACTGGCTGGAGGTTCTCATGTCCTTTTCACAGGGCAGGTTTCTTTTCCTTTTGTGCCACATCTTGTTTCACTGCAAGTCTGTAGGGTGCTGGAAATGGTAATTGAATTGCATGTCAAGAAAACCAAATGCAAAGCTATACAGCTGGCCCTGAGTTTAATCTAGAGAAGGGTTTCTAAGCATTGCGTAGAAACTCACCGTGCTTCATGTTCAGAAAAGCCTGGACAGAAGTTAAATATCTGAAGGTGCAGCTGGCTTCCCTCCTGGGGGTGACAGCGTCACTGCAGTGACATCAGCCTCCTCTGGTCCCATTCTAGTGTTTTATAATGATTGACTTTACTGCAGGTGTCCTCAGCCGTGGGGGTCGGGAAGGCTTCTCGGTGGTGTGGGAAATCCAAAGACAGATGGCTGTGGCTGTAGAGAAGCATCAGGGCTGGGGAGAAGGTGGCTGGTACATGCAGAGAAGGAATTGAAGTGATTAAAAAGGAAAGAAATAGCACGAAGGTGAAACCAAATGTGTGTGGGGGTTTATTCTTTGTTGTTTTTTGGGTTTTTTTTAATTAAAAAGCACTTCATTGTTGTGGATGCTTTGTAAACTTCATTTCCAGAGTTTGCTTGCATCAAAGGTAGAGATATAATTTGACTTTTCCTTTCCAAGACAATATGGCAGGGCCCTACATTTTTTTTGTGTGTGTCTCCAGATGTGTCTTTTGTCTCTGCAGCCTGTACCTAACTTCAAAATACACTTCAATTTGCCTCTTGCATTGTGTCTATGTAACAGCCTGTCCATGTTCATTTCTTTACTGTGAACACTTGGTCATTTAGGGGGAAAAAAAAAAAAAAAGATAAAAATGATAAAGCTATTGATAAATAGTGTGTTTTTCTCCAAGTTTCTTGCTAAACTAATAAATCAAGATTTTATGGGAGTTTAAGTTTACAGTGGGGATTGTGTTGTCTGGGGCAGATTCCAGTGTAACTGCTTCCACTCTGCAATCATAAGGCTTTGAATTTTTTTTTTTTTTTTTTTTTTTTTTAGAGGCATTTGTCTCTGCACTTCCTGATGCTTTTCCTGCCCCATGTTTGTATTTTTGATTGTTTTTTGGGGGGGGCTGTTTTGTTTTTGGGAGGTGTTGTTTATTGGGGGGAGGGAGGGTGAGAGGTTTTCCCAGGGGAGGTGGGAGCTGGAGATACGGATTAACACTTGGCATGGGATTTCTCATTGCTTGGATTGGCCATTGAATCCTGGTTTGGAAGAAGTGTGAGAGACACCCTCCAGCTGCAAAGGCTCTTTAACTTGGTGTGGAGAAGTAAAAATGGAGCTTCAGACCTTCATCTGACTTCAGGGCTTCTCATCCCACCAAGCACAGCAGCCACAGCAGCTTCCAGGATGATGCTGCCGGTCCTGGGCTTGTCTCCCCTGGGGATGACTGGGCAGTAGAGTAGGAGAAGGTTGGCAGCCAGCAGTGCTCCAGCCATGAATGACGGTGCTGTTAGAGGGAGCATTACCAGCAGGAATTGTCTTTGGAATTATATATGAACTCTGTGGGAAGGGTGTTGGGATGTATATCCCTCCGGGATGTGTAATGGAGAAGTAACAATTTGAGCATTGGGGCTGGGCTGCTTGGGCCAGTCTTGGGTCTTAATAGATGAACCAATAGTGTGTTGGTAGGAAAAGCTGCTCTCTTCTAGGATTTTAAAACCACTTCAGCCTCAGTTGTTCTGCAAATGTGTATTCTTCAGGGGGGAAGGCAGAGGCAGATGTCAGCTTTCTCCAGGGAGGACTTTCTTCTATTCTCAGAAAGCTCCTGATTTAATCCTCACGTGATTAAATGGCATCTCCTCTTCCAGCAGCACGTGGAAATGCTTCTGTCCTCACGTCAGAACAGCCATGACTCTGTTCAGCCTTGGCCACTAGCAGTGCAATGGCATTTCTTCTTCTTACTGGAAAACCCTGCAAAGGTCCTGAGTTTATGGAGGTGCAGCTGGGCCCCCAGGGCAGCAGCTGGATCTGGGACAAAGTGAGGGGCCTGGCCCCATCAGCAGCTCCCCATGGAGGAGCCTGGAGCTACTTGTCCCATAGCCCTTGAGTTGACTCTGGAAGTGACTTGAAGGGTGAAGTTTCTGGTTTAGTCTTCTTACAAAGCTGAAGGTTAACAACAGATGCAGCAGCAGAAATGACCCAGTGATTTGTTACCCAGACCAAAGAAGAAACTCCACTGTAGTTTAGTTTGGCCTCCTCTGCCCCAGCTTGCAACCTGCTCAGCTAAAAATGCTCTGGAAGCCTGTAAATTATGTAGGTGTTACTAGAGGCTGGGGGCTGCATGTTGTGGTCAGCATTAAGGATGATTTGCAAAAGCAGGAAGATCTGATGGCTTAAAAATGCTACATCACTCTGTATGTGGAACAGTAGAGGGAAAGAAATAACACCAGCCCAAAACGTGCTGAATAATGAACTGAAAATGGTTATTGATTATCTGTGCACTTTCATTACCCTGCTGCAATCTGAGAGCAGCTAGCAATTCTTTTTTCTTTATTAAACCTCCCTCCCAAAAAACTCACAAAGGCACTTATGAAAAATTTAGTGTAATTATTTCCAAGATCAAAACTCCAAAGAAATTGCCCAGCCACAGAAACCGTGTTAATCTGGTGGTGTCGTGGGTGAAAGACGCAACCGAGGTATTAAACATTTACTGCTCTTGTGCAAAATGGCCTCTTAGTTTCAATCTCAATTACAACGTTATTCATCAGCCTTTGCTGCTGTACTGGTCTTGCTTCCCGTGCAAGAATTTGAGGTGTCATTATGAGTTTCTTCTGCTGATGGAGTAGGACTTATTTTTCTTGATCCCTAGTTTGCCTGTAGGCAAGGCAAATCTCAGCCTGATGAAACCAGTATTACTGTGCTGTAACACTGGCTTTGCAATCACACGGTGTTTCCCTTCATGAAATAGTCTTTGAAAACCAGCTATGAATGTTCATTCCCTTTTTCCACGTGATATTTGCATAAATGAGGTAATAAAATGTTATTTCTATCTAGGCTGTAACTACTGAAAAAGTGGAGTGGCTGTTGACTAGGGAGTTACTGAGGGGGCAATCCAGAGGCTGTCCAATGTTCACTCAAATCCCCAAATAGTATTTTTTGTGTCTCAAAACCAGGTTTAGTGGATCTGCAAGTATTTGGAGATAAAAATTCAAAATTAACCTTGAGGAACAGTCTGAAATGGGCTATAATTTGGAAAAGATGAGTGCAAAGGTCCATGAATAAGCTATGAAATGGGGAATGAGTGGTGTGGTTGCCATTCTGAGGGAGGTGAGATAAGGCTGCAATGGGTTTTGGATTGAGTGGCCATCAAGTGCCTCATGCTGTTGGCAAATATCGTGCAGAGGTAGATATACAAGGGTCCCAGGAAAGACATGAAGTCATCCTTCTCATTCTTTACATCTGCCATGGCTTAGAGGTGTGGATCGGTGGGAGAAGGGGTGAAGAAGAAAGATAAGGGAGACAGGCATGGTGTACATCTTTGAACATGGAAAAGAGGAATTGAGGAGCAATAGTTCATGTACCGTTTGCTGCTTCTCTTGAGGTAAGCACAAGAAGGAGGGGGCTTGAATCATAGTGAGGATAATTGAGGTTAGACAGCAAAAGCCTTTACATTTGGAATGGTCTGGAGACTGAGATTCCTTGTTTGTGCATCTTGAAGTGTTTTCATTAATTCCTAAATTTTTCTTTTGAAAAAGATAAATAGTCCTGTTTCTTGAGCAGTTTTTAGCTGTAAGGCCATTTGTCTTCAAAGCAAGTCTGAGCATGGTAGGTCTGGGCTGGGTTTGTGCTCAGCTGGGTGCCCCTGGGTGAGCTGGTCACCAGAGGTTTGCAGAGCCTCTTGCACCTCAGCTTCAGAAGTTTCTTACCCTCAATTTTTTATGTCTTATTTTCATGCTTAGTGACTGGTGAGATTAAAGAGCAGGAACTCTTGTCATCGTAATAAGAAGCTGCAATTTCCAGTACAGCAACTAATGGAGAGGAGAAGAGGGACGGTGGGGATGCTGTCTTGAGTTAGATAGGTGAGGTTCACCCTTGGTCTCTGTTGGTCTTTCTCCCATGCCCCATTGCTGCCAACGTGTTTGCTACGAGCGTGACTGGATTTGTTGTTGGCTTTTTACTACTTGGTACAAGTGGAGCCTCAGCCAACCAGTGGGGACTTCAGCAAGATCACCTCTGCTCAATCTCCTCCTGAATTCCATCAGGAAGAGGAAATAATGGCACCCAAAAACACCAAAGTCTAAATGCAATAGCCTCCCAGGGAGGCTGCCTTGGAAATGAGAGACTTTCAGTTTGGTTCTTTAAACTTGTTCACCACCCCATCTCCCTGCCACTGCTGCCCACAGCGAGCAGGGCTCTGCGTGGCGCTGTCTTTGGCCGATGGATGTGCCCCAAACGAGAGGAAGACACTGGCCGTTGCTGTGTGCCCTGAGCAGCACGTGGATTTTTCTTTGCTGGCAGCAGAGCAAAGCACAGCAATTTTCAGTCTTGTTTACAGCAGACACACTGCACTTGCCACATTGTCAATGCTGCTTTTATTTTTGTTTCCTTGTGCGGGTATATATAGGTATGCCTATATATAAGTATCTATAGATCAAGTATATGTTGCACATCTATATGTATTTATAGGGGTGTGTGTAATGTCTTCCTATTTTCAGGTGTAATGCAGGGAGACTAAGAGTAACCCATTAAAAGCAGGGTCTGCCCAGTTCCTTTAGCTGTGCTGAACAGAGGTGCCTGGCTCTGCGGCGAGGCACGGGGCGCTGGGTTTTTTGGCTGCTCTGTTCTTGCAGCTGCTTAGAAACTTTGAACCTTTAATTTCAGATGTGTTCTTTTTAATATTGATCTTTATCCCCAGTATCAGCACAAGGATTAGAGGCTGGTTTGTCTTTCCCTCTGAACTCATTTGCGACTTCAGTGTACTTATTAGTTCTTTTAATGGCTTCTTTATTAGTTCATTATTGCATAACCTCCAGGCATGGCAGGACTTGAAACGTTAATTTTCCAACCAAAGTTCAGCTGATGGACTTCACCTCGTCCCCTTCAAGTCAGCATGTGAACAGGGGGCTGGCTCGCTTTTCACAGAGCATCACTTATAAAACAGGAGGAAGGGAGTTAAGTCTTCTCTCCAGATATTAAACGAGTAATAGAAATGGAAAATACAAACAGACTGTGCGATATCCTGGAATATTTAAGGAGAAAAGGTGTGTGGGGGGGTGTGCACACATGCTTTGGTGTGGTGTTAGTTTTTTTCCTTCCCCCTTTCTTTTTCTTCTCATTGCTTCAAGCTACTATTTGGCTGCCCAGTGAACTATAACAAGATTTAATAGCTCCAGTGTAGCTATATTGCATTTGGACCGATTCCATCCTTCTGTTGTAATAAATGTCTGCTTTACAATGAGCTCTTAAATTCTATAAGTGACGTCAAATTGTATCTAATAATGGAAAAAAAGATGAAGTACTGTGAATGCGACTTGTCCGCTCCGTGTCTGGCTCATCCAGCAGTGTTTTATCCTCGGCCCCTTACAGTGGCTATCTGCATTTGAGGTCTCTTTTGAGTTTGCCCTGAGGTTTATACCTGAGGAAAATTGATTTCCACACGTGCTTGCATTTTCCTCTTGCCCCCTTTTTCTTTCTCCCCGACTGTATCATAGGCTGTGGCCGGACCCAGCAGAAGCAGCTCCAGGGAGCTCCCCCAGCTCAGCTGCCAACCTCAGCCGGCCGCTGCAGCGCTGGAAGGACCGCGTTGTGGTTTTGCAGTGTGGGTAGATGTTCATTAGCTGCTGTTTTCACTGTCAGATGTGATCTGAGCTCTGTCACGAAACTTGGATGTGTAAGCAGCTGCATGAAAATTTCTATTTGACAATGATGTAACAGATTAGATGTACGATGAAGATGCGTGATCGCCAAGAACCTCACTTACTGACACGGTAGCCTTTAAGCGGTGAGCGCGGGAACTGTGCTTGGAAGGAGCTTTAACTTTTGATTACTTTTTTTTTTCTTCTTGCGTTCCCCCAAGGCCTCATGGGTTTTTAAATCTGCTTAGCTGTCAGCCAGCAGGTACAACCCACACTATGAAAACTGAAAACTGCTGATTTTTAAAAAGCACGTTCCCTCTCTCTCTTTTGTGACACGCACCCGAGTGTGCGAGAGAGTTTTCAGTGTAGTGGTGAGTGTCATGGCAAATAATGGTCACCACAAAGTGACTAAATAGAAAAATTGGGGTTTTTTAACCATTCAATGTGAATGTTGCTTCAAACTGCCCCACTGGAGAGATCGCTTTGGTGGGGTTGGGAGAAGGGAGTGGTAAAACACAAGCATTCAATAGTCCTCTGCTCAGAAAACCCTCCTAAGCTGCGATTTCCCCTCAACCTGTACCTAGTGGTTGTCACGCATGTGATCGGAGGAGGCAGTTGTGCTCCAGCTGGCATTGCACCAAGTGTCAGGCATTCCCCAAACACAAAGTTGCTTTCTGTCCCATGGTGCTTCCCTAAGAGATGGCAGCGGGATGGGGGCAGAACCATTAGGAGGTTGTACTGGTCTGTGTGATGGATCGCAGGCTGCGTGCTACAGCCCTTGCTGGGGGTCAGGTAGGTGAGGCTGGTGAGCAAGGGCTGAGGAGGGTTCGATGGTGATGTTTTCTAGTTGCTGATGGACATTGTCTGCTGAGAGGCAGGGACACCGTGGGCAAATGGGATCAGAGGGACGGATAAAGGGAATGGTCTTTGCATCAGTGATATTCTGGATGTATAAAGCTGAGCAAGGCTGCTTTGGGGCCAGGAAGGAAAGTGCTGCATTAATCAAGGTGTGAGTGTTGAGGCTGGCTTTAAAAACTGCTGACTTAGGTCCTAGGAATCTATTTCACATTTATGGTGCTGCTTCTAATGGCAGAAATAAATCCAAGAGCAGTATGTGTGCAGCGCTTCCAGGCGTGGGAGGGCACTGTATCCTCCCACGGGGATCTCTGCAGGAGAGGGAAGGTGACCAGGGTGCTAAGCCTGGTGTTGCTTCCCAAAGTCTGAGTGTTTGATGCACTTGGGACCCATGGTAACATCCCTTTGATAGCACTTTCTTCAAGGAGGCATCTTCTTGGGGGCTAAAGGAGATGTAGAGAAAGGTAAAGAGTTAGGGAGGCAGGTGAGATCTCCAGGTAACGCCTTTGCTCATCCTTTTGCCCACTGTGTGTTTGGCTGGGTTTTCTTGCAGTTATTTCTGTTGATTATCTTTTGTTTTGCAGTCACGTAAAAATATTGCAAGGCAAATTGTTCAATAGCTGAGTCAGGGGTATTGATCTTTAGCTCATGAGTGTGATCTTTCATAGGGGAGACTTGTCTCAACTTCAAAAGGCAGCACAGCCCTGAACAGGCAGTGGCTGATAAGAACCTGAGACCTGGGGCTGGTACCTGCCTCTACTGCTGGCTGCTGTGTGACCCTCTGTGATGGGTTTTTTCTTCCTTGGGCTGAGTCTTTTAGCTTTATAAGAGTGTAAAATGAATCTCCTGTGTGAAGCTAGAAAAAGCTCCATCTAGAGCTTTTTCTTCCCTGTTGAAAATGGGAAACAGCAGCTATGGCACGGGGTGGGTTGGTGCTGCCGTTGTGTAGCTCATTCCAACCCTGAGAAGCCTGTGCTCAGCAGCCTGGACATGGGCAATGTGAGCTGGTCAAAAATGAGTTGTTGAGGTGACAGCCGGGAGAGCTGTAGCAGCACAATGGGGAGCAGGGTGCTAACAGCCCCTCATGTAGCCTGGCCCCACTGGTGTAAGTGCTTCTCCTGCACTGGACCCAGCCGGCATGCCCAGGAACCAGGATTTTTTTCTGCAATGGTTGCTGTACCCTTCTGGGCCAGCCTGGGAAGCCTGGCTGGGGTTTGGCCTCCAGGACTCCCAGTAGCTCAGTTTAAACACCCTTCACACGCTCTTATTCCTTAATTACAAGCTGTCAGTTGTCATCAGTCCTGTGCTACCTCGTTCAGTAGCAGGGAGGCTGGCCCTGATGCTCCCAAAGTGACAACTCCCAATGTCAAGTTCATGGGCTAAATGCAGAGATTTGGCTGGGTCTCTTAATCTGTTCAGCTTCTGCAGATCTGGATAGTCCTCCCCGCTTTAAAGAAAGGGCATTTCTTAAAAAGTTTGTTATCGTTGTGATGGAAACCATTAAAATCAGAATTAAATGCAGCATTAGCCTTCAGACAGCCTGAAGCAATAGCTCAGAGGTGGACCTGACTCATCGCAGCAAGATATTGACTCTGGAGCTTAATTATGATGCTTTGAGAACCTGATTTTAAAATAATTGAGGTATAAAATTATGCGCCTGGCTTTCACAGTTACTACAGCTCCGTGTAGAAATTGAATAACGGCCCATACAAATGTGCCACTTGGCTACAGCAGAAATAGTAGTGAGTCTGGAAATGTCCTGCAGCACCGATTGTTTTCCTCTGGCTGAGAGAAGCCGGCTGCAAGCTGAGTTCTGCAAACAGCCTCGGGCTGCCACTGGTCCCGGTTGTGCTCCCACGGGAGTTTGGCCAAACCCCCCCCCCCCCCGAAAGTCCAGCTGGCAAAATGTTGGCTGCTGGCTAAACCCAGCACGTTGAGCATCTCCATTCAAACACCTCTGGCTGCTGGGAGCGATGGGCTGGATGGGGGTAAGCACCAGGGACGCAGCTGGTGTTTTGACATTGGTTTTTCAAAGCTGTGTCATGGCTCCCTTTGTTCCAGAAGAGCTCTTCTCTTCTCCCCCCTTCTTCTTTTCCGCCCTTCTGCTCTCGTGGTGCTGGCGGGCTGGGTCATCCCGCCGCCGTCCGGTCAGGCGCTGCTGACTCCGCCATGCACCAGTCACGGACTC
>JANHGN010008330.1:78389-132865 GCA_024605025.1 Megaceryle maxima
CCCCCTTCTTCTTTGCCCCCCTTCTTCTTTGCCCCCCTTCTTCTTTGCCCCCCTTCTTCTTTGCCCCCCTTCTTCTTCGCCCCCCTTCTTCTTCGCCCCCCTTCTTCCTTTTTCTTTTTAACCCATTTAGCTTAAAATAAAAAGCAGATAAGTCAGCTTTGTTCTCCTTGTGCCTTCTTAGGGGTCAGGCTGCTGATCCCAGGTGCCTTTTCCTGCTGGCCCCCTCAGTTTGAAGTTGTGGTTTGGTTCTTGCCATTGCCCAGTGTGTTTCCAGGCTTGTCTGCTACCCAACTTTTAGGGACTGGTTGCAGTAGCTGGAGATTTTGGGAGCATCTCCTTTCCAATGGGCACATCACCAGGACCTGCAGCTGTCTGGAGACCTGCAGCTTGATCCAAAACACTGCTTTTAAACGTTGACTGTAGGGAAGGAGAAACACGAAGTGGAACCTCATAGCAAAACATCAGCTCTGGTAAAAGTCAAGCAGGAAGCAGGACCAGGAGCCGCAGCTGCAGCCAGACACCGGGTGCTTAAAGTCCACTGCTGGTGGCTGCTTGGGGCTGAAAGGGGTGGCTTTTATTTTAGTCTGTAATAAAATAAGCCCTCTTTTTCTCTTGGCTGTCTGAATTATAACCTGCCTGGCACTTCATTATAAACACATTTTTTCCATCTTGGTACTGGTTTCCTGCCATTTTATTGCTTTTAAGATTCTATTTTTTGTTTTATTAATCTCTTTCAATCGATAGAAATAATCCTGTTTTTAGCAAGCAGCAAAGGCAGGCGTGAGTGATGCCCTTATGGTGGGAGCAGAATGGCTTTCAGAGCATTTGGGGAAGGGGGAGGAGCAGCTTTTAAATCAAATTTTCAAAGACCTCTAAAGCATAACGAACTGCTCAAGACACGTAGCCGTGTCTCCCACAGCCCTTAGCTCCACAAGTTGGGATCCCAGCATCGTACTAAGGCAACTGCTTGAGATCCATCCTCTGGTGGTTTCTGTTGTTCTTTGTCATGATGGTAATTAAAAAACCACCTCATCAGAGCATCTCCACCCGTTCTGGAGGATGAGTTTGATGGAAGAAATCAGAGTGATTCTTTCCAGGGTTTACCATGACAAGGATTTTTTTCATTTCCCATCATTTCCCCCCCTCCAGTTTGCTCTGACAGCAATAAAATGAAAGGGAGAATTGAATTTGAAAAGAAATTGCTTAGATGATGCAGCACCAGACGGGTGGCTCTTCCAGAAGAGTCGGTCCGGGCTGGGTTGGCTTTACTCCCAAATGAGAAGTGAGGCAGTCAAAGGATAACGAGCAGCACTGCAGCATGGGGGCTGCGTGCCCGGGGTGGGCAACCCCTTTGCTGTCCACCTCGTGGTGAGCATGGTGGAAACTCGGCGCTGGGTCAGCTCTGGTGTGAGATGGAGATCTTTGCAGTGCCCTTGGACTCCACAAGGGTTTGAAGTCAGTAGACCTGGCTTATAAACACTTGAGTTTTGTCCCTTGTTGCTCTGGGACCATGGGCATGTATTTTAAGCTTGCTAAACTTTGGAAAAGGTTGGTGAAGTGGGGTGCAAACACCCAGTAGCCCCAAGGGCTGCAGAGTGTGATTTCCTGGTTCCCAGACCAGGGTTTAATCCACTGGATAAATTGGTGGAGTTTACTCTGTTGTGGTTTTCTTTTGTTTGTTTGGGTTTCTTTTGTTTGTTTTGGCTTTGGCTTTGTGGGTTTTTTGTCTTTTTTTCCTCAGGCAGAGGGTTTGGGGTCAGTTTTGTTCCAGCAGCATTATCTGGAGACTTCCAATAAGCAGGCACAGCAGAAAGGTGGATTTTGGTACCAAGCAAGTACTCTGTCTGCTGGGACAGTGGTCGTCAGATTGCACTGAAGCAAATTTGACCTGATAGCAGCTAGCTTCACTTCTTGTGTCTTCTCTTCCTCACCAATCATCTCCCCCCGCCCCGTTACATGATTTTATTGTCTTTATCCACAGCCCATAGGGAGTCTTGAGAATATTTGACAAGCTACTGCTTTAAACCTTGGTGTAGTAGATGCTGCATTCCCTGTATTCTTAAGCAATAACTCTAAAATTGCCTCGAGGTGAGGTATAATGGGATTTTTTTCTTATGTTGCAGTTTTGATCTTTGCCTGTATTCTTATGCAATGGGAGTGTAAAAATGAGTCCGGGCATCAACATCAGTTGTAGGAAGGTTTTGCCTGTAGACTGCTTTGGAGGTGAAAGAGAAGGGATCCTATGAAGACAGTAATTCAGAGTAAAGCAGGGAAGAAAAGTCCATTTCTCGTCTCTTTATTGTTAGAATCCAAATTACTTTCCTCATGGTGTTACTGAGGGCCAAGGAAGTCTAATTATTGTCTTTCCTTGCTGCTGAATGAATGTGAGAGGATAAAACCTGATACCTTTGAGTGGATGCATCTCTGGTGTGTTGCTGACATTGGAGAGATGCTTTATTGTCTGGCAACAGAAGATCTGCCTATTCATTTTGAGCTTTTGTCACATCTTTTCCATGAAGATGCTATTGCATATGAAAGTCTGATTGATATGGTGGCAAAGGTGAGGAGGGTAATAGCTTTGATGGTAGCTTCTGAAGCAAATCAAAATCCTTCTCAAAGATTCTGTTCAATTTGATGCTGAGGGTCTGGTAGCACTCCAGGGATTCTTCTCTCTGCTATTAAGCTTATAGCCATGAAAAAAAAATAATGTTTGCCTGTTGTTGTGGGGTTTTTTTTGTTTTGTTTTGTTTCTTAATAGGATGTTCTGCAATAAGAATGGAAAATAACTGTTTCTCCCTCTTTCTTTTTCTCTCTCATTCTGTTTCAGGGATCCTCAATGCATTTGCTTGCCATTATTTAAGGAGCCTTTACTAAAAGCTTCTGGATTGTGTTTCTGAGCGGACAAAAGCTATTTTTTGTTTTCATATTCAAAATGCTCATAAAGGAATATCGCATCCCTCTTCCCATGAGCGTGGAAGAATATCGCATCGCGCAGCTCTACATGATACAGGTCAGTAACGCTTCAGTCCGTGCCGGTCCACGTGGGGCTTCGTGTGGGAGAGTGGAGGATTGCTGCAGAGTCAGATGTTTTAAATCCCAGTTTTGCTGCTTGCAAAAGGAGTGGAAGGGGGGGGAAAGTTATTAAAAAGTTCAGTTTGGGACTTGCCTCCTCTTATCCTTACATTAGAGAACCTGTGTTTGGCCTGTGTGGGGAAACGATGGCTCGTGGATAGGCTTTTTGGCTACCTACCTGCAAGTGATCAAGCTCTAGGGCTTAAGCAGCCATTGTTTCCCAGTTGGGCTGTGGTTACTGGTCATGCCAGCTCCAGCTGCAAACCAAAGGCTCGTGCTCTTCTGTTGGAAAGAAAGAGTCTAGTATAAATTTGAGAGGGTAATTTAAAGGCATAACTTTGAGTTTGGAGGGGGGGAAGAATCTAGATGTAATATTTCTTTGCTGATGTACCACTATGAAACAGATACTAATCAGTTTGGGCATAAAATTTAGATTATTTTTAATAGGCTTCTGAATACTGATGGGAATTTTTGTTGAATTCCCTGTCTTCAATAAAGCAGTTAATTAAAATGTTGAGTTTTTGTAATTCAAATCCTCTGTGCCTATATTTTCCCAGTGTTTGAAATCCAACCAGGAGCATTTTTAAAAGGAAATGAATGTAAAGTGTTATTTCATTGTCCCACGCTTTAAATAAAATTTAATTTTGCTCATCCAGCAAAACACACATCCAATATTGAGTTTGCAGTTGAACTCTGCTTTTCGGGGCAGGATGAAGCAATGGTAGAAAAATCTGTTTGGGCATAAAACCTAAAATTAATTAAGGGAAAAAAAACCCAAACCCCCAAAAGCAAAGCAAAAGCACAACTCCCCCATTTCTCCCCTCACCATCCAACTGTGTTCTTTTAAGGACTCAGGCACTTGGACTCGACTGTTAAAACAGGTACAGTGTGTGTTTTCCAGTCATAACAATCAAACACTTTTTTTTTTGACACAAATGTACAATCTTTCTACGTTTTTTATCCTAAATCTTAGCATAAATGAGCAATCGTTTTTAATTAGGTGGCTTCATTTTTGTGTCTCTTTTCCTATGCTGTAGCTGCTTTGATTATTGTTGTCATTGTTTTGTTACAACTTTTTCTTCCAAATTTGGCTCAGCTGTTTTGAACAGAGCTGGTTGATGAAGCAGTGTATTAGAGACACAGAACTTGTCAGGGAGCAGCACAGTGTTGAGCTGATGAAGGAGGAGGAGCCCACCTAATTTAATGGAGGATGAATCATTAACAGGGGAGTGTCTGTGGAGGAGCCTCCTGCAGGATGTGGAGGACTTGGTCAGGGAGCTGAAGTTGCTGTTTGCTTTCAGAAGTTAAACCACTTTTATTAATGCAGGACACTGGATTCCACTTTGTTCACTTGACAGTGATTTTGGCTAGATCTTAATGGCAAAGGACAGGATAAGCCATTAGGGTTTCATGCAAGGGGCACTGGCTCAGGAAGTGAGTTTAGACATTAGAAGGACTGCCCAGGGAGGTGGTGGAGTCACCATCCCTGGAGGTGTTTAAGGAAAGATTGGATGTGGTGCTTAGTGCCATGGTCTAGCTGATGTCATGGTGTTGGGTCATAGGCTGGAGCTGATGATCTTGGAGGTCTATTCCAGCCTCAGAAATTCTGTGATTCTGTGAAACTACTCAAGAAACTGAAAACCCTCCAAACTGCCATTGAGACCTAATCTGGTTTTCTGGTGCATTGATAGGCAGCAAAAGGTTTCTTCTTAGATCAGGTGCATTACGTGGTGTCAAACCAGGTCTCTCATCTTCCTCCACTTACCCTGGGGTAAGCTGGAAGTGCTGCATGTAGCCTAAGATCCAGGTGAGCTAGAGAAGTGCATGACAAGCAGGTGACTTTACTGTGTTATGTGTACAAGTAGTAGAAGAGGTTAAAGTTAGCTGTGCTGTTTATTGAAAATACTTCTCTCAACTTACATCTGAAAAAAAAAAAAGAAAAAAAAAAAACAAACAAAACAAAACAGAAAACCCACTTAGAGTAGAACGTGGAGTTTATGGTTTTAGTATTTGGTAGTGATCTGCGTCAGCTCTTCCTGAAATTGGTGGAAAGATTCCTGCAGACCTCAGTGGGCTTTTCCTAAACCGTAATTTCAAATGTCTTTTTTCTTCAGTTTGATTTAAAAGTAGAGGTTTTGCCTTTGAGACAGGTGCTGAGGAGAGTGCAGTGGGGAGCATGACTTCTTTTCAGAGCATGAGCAAGTGCTTCACGTCTGTCTTTTTATTTCTCCTCTGAAACACGTGAGGAGGCCACAGGAGAAGCAAGTTCCGTGTGTTGAACCCCCTTAGGGGAACAAGCTGAGATATCTGTATAAAACAGCAGTGGGGAGGCATTTCTTAGAAATCTTTGGCCAAAACTTAGAACAGAATGATTTAAAGGATTCCCAGGGAGAGGAGCAATTCTTAAAAGTGAAAGGTTCATTTCCAAGACATTTGTTGTGTACGGTGTGGTGTCATTATTGCTGGAGTCACTAGGCAGCCTGGTCCTCTTAAGAAGCAGTTTTCCAGCAGCGTAAAACAGATGTCACAATTATTCCTCCAGGGTTTTGGAGAGCCTTAAGCGCGTGCCTGAAGTTGATCACTCATTTAACTTCAAGCTCATGGGTGAAGATGCTCCTTAAATTTCAAACAAGTTAGTATAAAGTTGCTCTTTTAAGAGCAAGAAAATAATTTTCTCAGATTGTGCGGCCTCCAAAGTGAAAGTTTTCTGAAAGCACCTGAGAGATGAAGCAACTTCTCTCTGCAGTTGCTCTGGGAACCTGTTCTGGGGAAGTAGTTCCTCAAAGCCATGTGGGCAGGGACGTTCAGGCTCGAGCTGCAGTACTGCAATCCCTTTTCAAAGACATTTTCTTGGAGGTTTTTGCTTTGCAGTGGAAAATCCTTTCATCTCCTTTCATGGGAGAACAGTCCCTCCTTCTTAGAAGTCTTAAAAATTTCCACCAGACCTGATGCAAGCAGCATCACTCCCAAGTAGCGAAGGATCCTTCCATTAAACTGGGACAGGCTGTACTCCTATTGACTGTGTTTACTGGATGGGAGAATTAAAACTGTGCAGTATATAATCCAGCATCTCTGTTGGTTCTCTGCGCCACTAGGCAGGCGAGACGTGCAATAAATCATTGTGTGCCTGCCCATGTTCTTCTGTAATTCTTCTTTACGTAAAGTTCTCCAGGCTGGTGTATAAAGCTGTGAAAAGTGAGGCGAGTGGCCTGCTGCTTTGCTTGTGGAATTAATTTGGGGTTTTAAATTTGAAGGTGGGGGAAGGGGAACAGTGAGTCTCTTAAATGTTACTTTCTGCCAGCTTCCAAAATATTATCTACAGAGATGGTGGTTTCAGTACTTTAAGTAGCACTTAAATTCTTCCATAAATAAATTAATTTTACATTACAGCAAAGGGTTTAATGTTTCCTTGACCTGCTTGAAGCCCAGCAGATCTCAACTGAATTGTTTTTCTCTATTAAATTTGAGACTATCAATATCCATATCTTCATGGGAAACCTCTCCCACAGTGTTGTCAACGTCGTCAGGCTGGGAGCTCTCACTGCATTAGCCTCAGAGCAGTTGGGTCCTGGCTATTCCATATGCAGAGAGGCTTTTTTGCATTATTGCTGAGATTTTGTCTCTCTGGCTATCCCAATTAAAACATTGATTTTTATATCTGAGCTCAGAACAAGTGATCTTCCTTCCTACTGTGACCTGGTTTTATTCTGGTGCCTAAAACAGGCGAAATATTTCAAAATAATGAAATTGTTCTTTGTAACTCTTTTCTAGACAGCTTGCAGGGTAATTTTTTCCCAAAACCTGTGCAGACATTTAAAAGCCTGTTCTGCTTCCAGGGGCGGGAGATCTCTAGATAAACCCCACCTTGAAGGTTGCCCGTAGGACTGGGAGAGCTGCAGTTTGATCTGGGGAAACTTTAGGCTCCACTCTTCTCCTAACCTAAGCAGAAAGCAGTTAGAGATGAGCTATGAAATGAGTTTTGTGAAGCACAGGTTGTGTATGGAGGGGACAGCTGTAGGGATTTCTTTTTTTCCTGCAGAAATGTTGACCTGAGGACTGTCCTGGATGTCTTCTCTGACTCGGAGCATCGCATCTCAAAGGCACGCGTGGTATTTCTGTCTCTGCGAGGAGTTTGAAGCCTGTCAGGCAGAAAGAGTAGAATGATTCTGTATTATCCATTACCTTGATCTCATTAATGAGTCTCTTAATTCTTCCTCTTCTAAGTGTCCTGCATATTTGTGTCTCAACAGCTCTTCTTTCCTGTAACACTTGCTTCCTTATTTTGTGTGGTTAGGGGAACTACCTCTCCGTTCCGCTCCAGAAACAACGCACACTTTAATGTTAAGTCTCTGTCTCATAAAAGCTTTATTCCAAGATTGGAATGCATTTATCAGAAGGATCAGTATGTTATTAGCCAAAGGTCAGTCCATTTATTATCTTAATATCATTCATTACTGTAGTTCTATGTGCTATGAGATTCTGAGAGACCGTTGCCTTTCTGACCCTTACATAAGATGACAGAACTCCTCTTGTTATTAAATATCATTTTTGTATCAGTGTGCACAGCTTCCTTTAGCTGCTGTAAATAAGTCCAGTCTTCAGTTTCTCCATGCACTTTGAGTATTTGTGACCTTCCTTCAAAGATAGTGCACTTTATAAATATTCTCCTGGACCTAACAATTGACTTTTGAGGATGAGACTGATTTTAAGATGCTGTGTCATCCTTATAAGCTAATAACGTTGATACTTTGTCATTCAGCACTTCGAGGGTCTGCAAGTGGGGAAGGGCTCTGGCCCCTGTTTGAGGCAGTCTGTTAAAGATGACCCATCTGCTCAGCTCTGTCTGCTGCAGTCAGGCAGGATCCTGGGAAGAGAGGGCTCTTCTCATCTTTTAACATGAATCTCTCTTCTACGGTCCCTCAGGGCTTTGCACTTATTGCCTGCCCTGAAAAATCAGAGCGTGTTAACAAGCGTCTGCGGTGTGCTGTACTCGCCTGTCGTGACTGCTGATGGAGTACCACCAGCTTCCCTCCTTTCCAAAGGATTATGATTTGTCCATCTTCTCAGTCTCCAGACCCATGTGCTGTCCTATTCTCTCCTTCACTTAGAATCATAGGAGTTGGAAGGGACCTCTAGAGATCAAGTCCAACTGCCCTGCCAAAGCAGGATCAGCTGGGGCATGTTGCACAGGAAAAAAAATCCAGATAGGTTTGGAAAGCCTCCAGAGAAGGAGACTCCACAACCTCTCTTGGCAGCCTGTTCCAGGCTCCGTCACCCTCACAGTCAAGAAGTTCCTCCTTGTGTTGAGGTGGAACCTTCTATGCTCAAGTTTATACCCATTGTTCCTTGTCCTGTTGCTGGGCACTACAGAGAAGTGATCGGCTCCTTCCATTTGACTCCCACCCTTCAGATATTTATAGACATTCATAAGATCCCTTGTGTGTAGCTCTCAGGTGGTACCTTTAAGAGTAGACTTTAAAAACATGCTTGCTGGTGGTAATTCTTGAAGTCATGCCCTGATAATTGAGTGCAAAAGTCGTGTCCCTTAAACTAGAAGGTACACTTGGCAGTTGCCATCAGACTCAGCAGATGGTGAAAGATTGATTGAGTGGGGGAAAACAAACTAACCCTTCGTCTCTGGACACTGAAAAACGGGATGGCTGATTATTTTTGTTTCATTTGCAGATGCCTTGGCCATCTGGACAGATAGACATATATGCTTTAAATTTAAAAGCAGGTGACACTGCTGACAACTCCAGAGACCCTGGGAGATTCTCAAGTCTAAAAGCAAAAGCCTGGTTGAAAACTTCCAATTTCTGTGCTGCGTCGTTAAAAACTTGTGACTTTTATCTTCTCTCTTCTGGTTTTCATCTCCTTTTCTTTGTGATTGGGAGGGCTCGTGTCCTTTTCAGAGAAGGAGACTAAGACCCTGGCAGTTGCTTAGCTTTGAGAACAAGGGTGGTACGTGTACATTTGGTGCTACCAGACTCGTGGTCTAATTTGCACAGGTGACGGCGACACCCGTAGGGGTTATTATTTGGGGAAAACATACAGAAATAGCAAACATCTTGGCTTTGTTTTTGTGGGGTTTTTTTCTTGGTTTGTAGTTATTATCCTGGAACAGTTCTTAAACTGGCTGTTATTGCATGGTGAAAAAAAAAAGAAGATTGATTTTAGAATAGTGAATGATGTTGCCTTGACAGTTCACACATGTTCTCTTTCCCTTAACAAAACTGATTGAAGCTGAGGTTATAACACAAAAATTATTTTAAACTTCCTATTTGTAGTGGTTTTAATACAGGATGCAGCACTGATAATCCTGCTGGGTTTGTGGCTGTCAAAAATCCTTTTCCCATCCTTCTTCTTTTTATTCTTACGAAAGAAGATCTCTGACATGTGGACAAAATCTTGACTGTTGACCCAGATTAGGTTCTCACTTTGTCATCTACCTGGAGGCAAGTAATGAATTATGTATTAGGAAAACCATGGGGATTTCTTTGAGCCAGTCCTCCAGTATTTTAGCATACAGCCTGTTCTTAGTGAATAATTGCACTGGCTTCCTAAAATCTAAGGGATGTAGTTAGAGGATCAGAATTGATCTAAAACACCCTGAGTTGAAATTTCATCTCTGACTCACAATGGGCAGCTTGCTTTAAACTAGGGACAGTAATTCTCACACAGTGTCTGTGGAATAGTTAATACAGTGAAAAATCCATTTAAAGACAGGGAAGGAAATACTCAAGGTAAGATGAAATACTGGGTAGCACACATTTGAAAGATGAAGCATGTGGGGTAAACAAGTTTGAGGTATCTCCATAATAAAGTGATTCCTAATTCATGTGCCTCTGGCACATCCAGCCCTGGCTCTGGAGGAGTGTGACTGGGCATCTTTGTAAGGCAAAATGATTCATGAGTGGCCATGAGAACGGTTCTCTTAACGCTGTAAATTATTTATAGTCCTGCACAATTGATTGTCCCCAAAATACCCAGGTTTTGTACAAACAGCTTCATTAATATCTCGACCTGGTTCTAAATAATGCAGCGCAGACAACATTTGTACAAGTTGATGCTGTGCATATTTCTGCTCTGTCTTGCAAGGGTCTGCTGCTGGCAACCTGTCCTCCCTTTAACTTTTAGGGGGTTTTTTTGTTTGTTTTGTTTTGGTTTGGTTTTTTTATGAGGGTATTTTACATTACCAGAAAAGCATCTTTACCAAAAAAAGATGCAGTGCAGGTAACCTGCACCTGCTTGGATGAGAATGGTCCCTTCTTCAGGGCCTCCTCCATGCTCAGCTTTGTGCTGCTGCTTCTGGCTGGGAGTCTTGCAGGATTTGGGGCTGGAAATGTAGGGGGAGGAGGCTCTTGTAGCCTGGGTGCTGTGCAAAGGGCCATGACCCCCATCCCAGAGAGCTATCAGGAGGGTGAAGGGGTGTCAGGAACTGATGCAGGATCTCCTGGACACTAGCATACATCCTGTCAGAAAGCAGATCTCCATGTGCTTCTCTCTGCCAGGAAGACCATTCGTGGGTGACATTGTCTTTCTCCTTATGAGTCTAGTATCTCCTTGGAGGCATTACCCAGTGACTGAAGCACAGGATGAGAGGCCAGAAATTGCAGTGTGATGGTCCTAATTGTTGCTTGGTAAACTTGAGGGAAGAACCCCATAGTATCTCTCCTGCTGGCAGGGAGGTGATCAGATGACAGCTCCTTGCAGAGCTGGGAAGGACCCAAAGGGGAACCCTCCTGGAAATTGCAGCTATGCAGCACTAGGTTGGGAAGACAGATGCTGACTGCTTTATGCTTACTCTCAAAATCCTCTACCAAATAAGCTGACGGGTTTGGATATCCCCAATGAAACCAGACTGTCTCGAGGAGAAAGGGCAAAAGGTACTTGACTGTCCTGATGGCTCTGAGCATAAGCCTCCAACTGCAGAGTTTGTAGGACAGCCACATTCCTGCTGAGACCAAGTCACTCATTGCTTCCAAAACCAGTGCTGGACAGGGATGTGGAAGTGGTTTGTTGATCTGTAAAGGGAGTGGGCCCGGAGGAGGCTGTGCTCATGGTCAGCAAAGTCTTGGGTCTCTGTGAAATGTCTCCATACTGATAGAGTTGTCTTCTTCAGCCATCTGATAGAGCAGCCCAGAAAGTGGCAGTCTTTTCATGGCATTCTGACTGGGTTTCTGCCAGGATGGGGAGTCTTTGGATTTCCTTCCACACACACTTTACAATTTTCTCTCTTATTTTAGGACTCTTTTCTTTCTTTCAACTGGATTGTAGGAACACTGAAGACCAGGTTTTGTGTCAGCTGGTGAAGCACCGGTGTTTGGGAGAAGGGGTATTGCCTGGCTAGGATGAAGTACTGCACATTGCCCAACCATTGATCAAACCTAGAAGGAGGATGTTTAAAACAGCTGCTCTTTTTGCCTTTTATTAATAAAGCCACTGATGAGGAACAGATTTTTTTTTTTTTTTTTTACCCTTTCCCCAGGATTTCAGGTCGTTCCTATGTGTACAGTGCAATGAGGCTTGGAGCCAAAGTGCTATTGTAAAGCCTCATGTTCTGATCATTATCTTGTTGACTCAAACTAACCTTCCTTTGCTTAAATAAGTATTGACACTGACCCTTCATATATTTATTTATTTTTTTAACAGCATTAATTGGATTAAAATAATTGTCATGCGTGAAGGATGCGTGTTTGAGCGCAAAGGGCATGCAAAAACCTCAGCTGTGGGCACCATGGTTACTAGTGACATCACTTGGTTTGCTGGTAACAGTAATGATTTGTGTGCAATGCTGAAGCTTGAGTGAAGATGGCCTAAACTAAACCCAGTGGATTGCTGATGCAGTCCCATTGCCATGGAAACAGATGCTGCAGTTTAAAGTTGCCAGCATTCATAATGTGGTGCACATGGTAGAAACAAAGCCACAGTCTTGTGGAGTCCACAACTTCTGAAAGGGCAGGAATAGTGCTACTGGAGAGAGTGGGAAATCTCATTGCAGTTGGACTTGGTTTCCCCTTAAGGTAGTTCCAGCTTCACTGTGCATGATGAGATACAGTAAACCTTGCCTTTGAGTTACAAGGACAGCACTCACAAGTCTTTATTGTCCTACAGCAGTTTTGTTATTGAAGGGCTGTTGGTCCCACCTGATGTGGATTGTTCCTGATTTGTGCCTTACAAAGTGCAGGCTCAAATGTACTATTAAAACCCATATCTGGAGGAAAAGGGTTCCTGGCTCCTGCATAACAAGAGTAGGGAAGCTTCCCTCTCTTCCCTGTTTGAGGGCAGTTTTGCTGTATTTTGGTAAAGGTCCCTACTCAAGCCCGATGAAGAAGTCTGCTGCATCATGGTTAGGATGCTGAAATGGGGTTTGAAAGATCTGGGTACTAGATGTCATCCCATCAGAAGCTCTGTGTCTTTAGGTTACTTTCTCCCTTTTCAAAATGCTACTCCCTTGTTGATTCCATCATCTTTAACGTGAGAGAACTCAGCTATTCTGACCATGGCACAAAAGCCTTTGCCAGCAAGAAGTTGTGTGTGCTGTTCTACTTCAGCACTCTGCTGCATTAATAACAGTAAGGGTGATTTTTATTTTAATTTAATTCATGTAGCTTCCTGTTTGCTCTTAGAACATTACACACTGATAAAATTATGTTGGTTTTGATCTGATCAGAAGTTCTCCTTGGCTTCTGTAAGAGTGGAATAGTACCATCTCCTCTGCTCCCTTCTTTCACGCTGAAAAAGGGTTTCTTTGCTCAGCTATCACCCTGATTATGGTGATAGGATTTTAACCGAGTGTTTCAGGTCTTTGACATGCAGATTTTGAAACAGGGGAAAAAAAACCCCACAGATAACAACAGTTTAGGAAAGTATGGCTCTACTGTACTTTTAGGGTAAACCAACATTTTGTTTTCCTAGTCCAAAACCCATGATTTTTTGATTCCCTGCAGTAAATAGTGCCCATGAATGGTGCCTGGTCTATCAGATATCTCTATCAGCAGGCAGAAGGTTGCCGGTGGTGAAAGCAGATTGCTCGTAATGAATTAGATGTCAGTTCAAATGCTCAGAAAGGAGTGGTGAACAGAACCCAGAGCTGAGTCATGCCGCAGCAAGAGGCAGCTGAAGGAAGATACAACGGGTAGACCCGAGCGCGTGCACGTCGTCGTCGTATGCGTTATTCACGTACAAAAATCCTCTGCTGGGAAAAGAATAAACCATGCATTAGTTTCAGGACCTTTTGGTATTTTCCAGTATCTCTATCAGGGGTTTTCTGGTTTTAGGTGCTGTTGAATTCTGGGTTGAAGCAGCTATGGCTGAAGCTGTGCATGTGTTGTCATGCTGGTTTATTTGTGGCGTTTGAGTGCTAATATCACCACAGTAAGCCTGGGTAGGTGGCTGAGGCTAACAGGCTGCATTGCTTAGAGCCTCTCTCAGCATCTCTGTGAAAGGCAACCAGTCGTGGGCTAACTGGTATCTTTTTGATACACGCAGCTTCTGCTCTTGCACGGTGCTGGCAGGTAGGGGATGATGATGATGGCTGGTAGGCAGCTGCCTGGAGCACATCGTGGAAGGTGGTTGGTAATGGGAAGAAGGCAACACTTTGAAAAACCAATTGGTGAAATCTTCTTCAGCCTAAATATCCAACTGAAGGTAGTTGGGAATATTTTTTCCCTGAACATAAGGAAGAGCTTAAAAGCAAGTAGTTTATTCCTCTCCCAGTCTATATTTTGTTCCACAACCCTTTACATTTTGTGTGCCTTTGTACTTTCTTTCTAAAACTGAACAGCAAAATAACAAAAAAAAAAATAGATCTGATTAGTGAAACCAGGTCTTCAAATCTATCCAGTGATGGCAGGAGTCATCCATCCGAAGCAGCTTCAGGCATTTCTGTTCTCTGGTGGATTGCGTGAGGCAATTTAGGCTTTTTCTGGTTCCCAAAGGACATGTCTGTTTCTGGGGACTTAAGTGGTATTTGTGGTAGTCTTGGCATCCAAAACAATGAAAAAAAAATATATATATACAGTAATAGGCCACAGAGAATGTTTTCTTAGCCTCCTTTGCCACAACAGTATGAGCAAGTATGTTAGTAGGGTCCTCTGGGGGTATTTGCTGTCATGTTTTTGTTCAGTGGTTACATAGATGCCTTTACTGTTGTTAACTGAAACCATCAGCCAGCTGGAAACTTCTTGTGTCCATATCTGTGTCTAAATGGGATAAAAAAAAAATAATCCCAAGACTTCAGAGTTATTTTAACAGATTATCCCAGAAGAATTTGTCTGGACTGTCAAAATCCCCAGTTGCCATAACAGGAGCTGGAGGGGGAAAAAAACAAACCAAAACAAAAAATGTTCTAGTTATTGTTTCCAGACAATGATTTGTGTCTTCATTATTCATGGACAATAAATTTACCAAACATAGTGCTGTCAGTCTTCATAATTTGAATAATTTCACATCAAAACTCCCATGGGTCATCGAAGTAGGCCACTGGTACTGTGTAAATAATGCACCAAGAAACTTCACCGTGAAACTAAAGCATGTCAGCCTTTTGTAATCACTATCTAGCTTATTTAGATTGAGGGGTTGTACTGTAAATAATAATCAGTGGTAACTAAGGTAAAATTATAGCTATCATCTATTTTTAAAAGCTAGAACAATGCCTGGATTGCCCGTTATCACCATGCAACCCCCTCTGTCTTTGCAGTTCTCTGCAGTACTGTTGCAGTGCTCAAAGTAGTAAGGTATGATTGGAAAAAAAAGCTGGAAGAGAAACTAAAGTCTTGAGCTGTTTGTGGTGCTGCTTGTAGGCTTTGCAGAGATGCTTTGTGGACTTGCCTGAGCCCCTGGGCAGCCTTTGCTTTCCTCCAGGGCTGAAGCACAAGAAGGACTGGGTTGATCCAGGATGAATATTCTTCTTGGTCTGAGCAATGCTGCATTGGTTGGTGGAGTTGTTTTTCCTTCTAATTCACTGAAAGCAAAACACTAGCAGGCAAGTTTAGTTTTCCACAGCCTGACTTCTGTGTTTCTTCAGGATAAGGTGTATCTTAGCACTTAGAGCCAGCATTATGTATTCTTGTTCTGTGAATGCTGTTCCTCCAGCTCTGGTGAGACCCCTCATGTTGTGGAGGTTTCTTTTGCCATCGACCATCATTCCTTTTCTGAGCTGTACCCACTAGAACAATACACAAGTTGTGTTTAGTCACCCGGTCCCGCTCAACTGTGCCAGGTCAAGTTTGCTGGACTAAGGCTTTGCAAGATGTGCTCCAAGTTGTCAGCTGGTTGTGAGACACATTTCTGACTGGGAAAGGGGCTAGAAGATCTGAGAGCTAATCAACCTGTCTTTGTTAGTGGAAGGCTTTGTTTACAGCCGTTTGTCTCCTGTTGGGAAGGGCAGATGATGAACGGGGGTTAGGCCTGCCCAATGTTTAGATGACATTCATGGGAATTAGTCAACCATGATTGTTTTGGTGAGGTCATGTGCTGTGTCCCATGCTATGTTGCTGCGCCAAGAGATTTATTTTAATAGAAGCCTTTAAGTAACTGGCATTCTTGCTAATCATGGTGCATCTGCTTCTCTGGGTTCCCTGTTATGAGTAATTTAATGCTATTACTTTAGCTAGGAGGGATCTGTGTCACCATCTGTCCTGGAAAGCTATTGATGGAGCTGTGCAGAACATGGAGTGTCATCAGCAGTAGAGAGGGACTTCCAGAGGGATGACTGAATTTCCTCTTGTAATACAATACAAGACGGTTTACTGTGATTGCAGCTTAGATAACTTGCTATATAAAAGCTGTTAGCTGTTCCTTGGTTTTGTTGGGGACCATTCCTCGGATATTTATATAGAGGGGAGATACTGTTGTGAGTTAGTAGAAAGCACTAGTAACAAAGGTAATCTGCTAAATAAAGTCTCTACTTTTCATACAGACGTCAAGGAGGCTGAAACCTTCATGACTGGCCTTAAAATCCCAGCAGACAGATATTCTTTGGAGAGGGCTTCCCAGATACTTCTCAAGCCAAACGCTTTCCTCATTGATGGTTATTTTTTTAATTGTCATTTCCAGACCTCTTCCTTGTAACAAGTCCTCTTGCATGCTGTAGCTGAGTCACAATAGCTATGAAGAGGCTATATGGTTGAAAACCCAATTGCTCTTCACTTCCCTAAGTGGGGTGCTTTAGAAGTGCTGTGTAGTGCAGAGTATCATCCTAGTCTTTCAAGTGCATGTCTTTATTGTCTGAGAAGTGTATCTTCTTTTTGTCTTTGTGACTGGTTAGTAATTGCACTGTTCACCATCTAACTTGACTTTTTTGCTCCTTCTTGACCTCACTGTGGCTTGCTACCTTCTCAGCAAGCTAATTGGTAAGCATGAGAGCACACAGGGCTGGGGAGCAGCTTTGTGTGGGTTCATCAGGTGGAGTTTTTCTATCATCGTACCATCCTTCCCATCAATAAGTTATGTTGTCTTTTGGGTATAAATTGGCCTGACTCAAAAAGTCCTGACTCAAAAGATAGTTTAGGATATAAACTTTGCTACTCTGATTTTGTTTTATGACATGCAGAGGTGCAGCTCTTATCTCACAGTCACCTAAGAAAATGTTCTTGCTGTCTCTTGTCATATCTGATGTAGATGAGTGACAGTCAGGAGGAATGTATAGGGCCAGAATTTGCTGAAAGCTTGTAACTGAGTGAAAAAGGCTGTAGGCTAGAGTTGGTCATCTGGAAAGGCTGAAGGAGGAAGCATGCCCCACTCTCAGAATAGGGTTGATGGTCTTCTGTAGGTGTATAGAAGTGAATAAAATAACCAGAAATCACAAGTGGGACTTGAAGTGACTTCCACAAAGCGTTCTCCGTTAATTTGGGGTTTTCGTCTTCTTCCCTCCCTCTCAAAGCATTGGGACCATGCCCGTTGCATCTTCCACAGTCTGACAGCTCTCTCTGAGAAGCTGAGTGTTAACATTGCCAGGTCACGTGGAAGAGCTGCTTATGGAAGCATTCAGATAGAGAAAAAATTGGCCAATGCTGTAGGTTCACCAGGGGTTCTAGCTGTAGGATGAGAACCAGGCAGCTCATCTTCATGCAGAGAGATTTATTTTTTTTTAATCCAAACTGGATAAACAGGGTGAAGTGAAGAGTGTTGGTGTTAGCTGTATGTATCTGGGCTATCATATCTGCTGGGCTTCAAACCAGAAAGAGGTGAGCAGAGGAACTCCTGAGCCTGGATCAGGCCCCCATGGTTATGAAAGAATTGGAGTTCAAATGTAAATAATTTCTTCTTGTGTTGAAATCAAAAAAGGTAGATTCCTCAGTTGAAACCCGTGTGGAGATGAAGGAGGTTTCATCCCTAAAGGTGGGTAATACCAATGAGGGCATGGACTAGAACAGTTCTCTTTAGGGGCTGAGGGCATAGGCAAGTGTCCCTGTCCTGTTCACCACAGCTTGAGTCTTCCTTTCATGGAGAACTCAGTTCAGGAGACCATCAGAGCCTGGCTTTACTTTGAATGCTTGTTTTCAGTCTTCTCCAATGGATCGAGTTGGGGAGAAACCTCCTGCTTTGATCTATTTTCAAACCATCAGGAAATGCAACAGAAGAAAGCAGAGTGGCTTGGGGAACTGTATTAAGCAAGGGGGACATGGTGTAGTAGGATGGGGTGACAGGGGTTTCGATAAAAGGAAACCCATTTTGCAGGAGAGCTCTCTGCCTGCTGCTGATCTGTTTGATGGGAGCCGAAGTCAGAACTGGTGTCTTAGGATCTTGAACCTTCAAACTTATGGTCATGGAAGCAGCTGGCCTCTTGCACGGCCCTCTAAAGAACTCTGTGTCTGTGGAGAACTGTAAGAGGAAGGCAAGAGATAAGGCATGTCTCAGATGTAGCTCTGAAAGGAAGAGTATGAAATTGCATTCTGAAAAAGAAAGCCTAGAGGGTGTTTTTATCTGTTTTCATATCAACCATGGATATTAAACCAAAATAACTCTTCAGTGGCTTGGTTTTCAAATTCAATACAAGCATTTGTAGATCTGGGGACCCTGTTCTGTGTAGGTCCAGTTTGGCACAGTCCTCGGAGGTGCCACCTCCACTCGGTGGATTTCTGTTGGAATTGAAAAACTCTTAAATATTTTTTGATCCCGAATGAGGACCGGTAGATTTGACTGGAATTGCTGGTAAAGTTTTGGGTTTTTTTTTTTATCCAGCTGGTGCAGGATTCTACATGTGATAATGTGGCACGGAGAGAACCCAGCTTTCCTCTGCTTATGATTTCCACCTGCTTCTGCCATATAATAAAACTCTAGATCTCCATAATTTCTATCAACTGTTCAGAGCAGATGCTGTGCTATTAGTCTGTCTGACACATTTGCTGTGCCTGCTGGGTTTACTGCCTTTTCTGAGACCTTTGAATTTAACCAGATTTTTAGGTCATCGAGATTATTTAATGTTATTGTCATAAATATTTGTACAGGACTTGGTCAGTGCTTACCTAAGAACCAAAAGACAGTAATTTGTTTTAAGAGGATGTGTGTTTTAATGAACTCTCAGCTGAATGTTAGAAACAAACTGTAATAAAAGTGCTTTTCCTTTAGAGGACTGTTGCAGTTTGTAGGGTGGGGGAAAAATGACTGTTTAGATTGTCAGTTATTTAGATTTGTCTGTTACAGCTGTTTAAATTTGAGATCACTTGAGAGCTCTTTGAAAAGAGGGCTGTTTACTTCTAAATAGCTGTGTTGGCTTATCATCTTGTCCTCAAAAGATGAGAAGCTGATCTCTTGCATCTTATTAATTATTTTCTTTTAAACCATGTTATCCTTTGAATTGTTTGTATGCCAAAAATGTGAGGTTGTTATTGTGTTATATTTCATAGTTGCTTCTTGTATAAAATACTTTTTTTCTTTTTCTTAATTTCCAAAGTACTGTGCTCTGAAATACAAACAATAATCTCAAAATACTAACAATATGAATCTGTTGTTTGGAAATGATGAAGGTTATACATCATCCAATCTGGTGAAATGTGTTAGAAATGAATAAATATTTGCTTTGCCTCTAGCTCTTCTTAGAAGCAATGAAATTAATATTTATTTATTTTTTTTATTGAAGGAATTTTTGCCAGGTTTCTCAATGAGGGACAATAAGCCAAAATACAGAGGCTGCCAGGGGGTGCTGTGTGCATTCTGGCAAACTTGGGTTGTTTCTTCTAAGTATCTTAATTAGCAGTGCAAAATCTCCAAGCTGTTGTTGGAGAGCTGCTGGCATGCCAGACCACAAGCAACAAGCCCCCAAATCCTGTGGTTTTAGGTCACAAAATAGGCTTTAGTACCACAGTGCTGTGCCGAGTGTGTGCGGGATTCTTCAGGCTGATACAACACCACAAGAATGTGCCAAGTAGGGACAAACTCCTCTTCACTATCCCATCTGCTGATGGGAAGGACATTTGAGCTGTTGGGGTGTTCAGGGACAGAGCCAAGGTTTGGTGTGCTCTCAGGATGAGTGCTGTGTAACCTGTTAGAGGAGCAGTAATTGGTGTGTTGTTAGATCTCCATTCAAATTGTCTCTTAGTGTCAAAATGCAGATTTTTCCAGCGTCCCTAAGAAATCAAATCTCTGTTCTTGTGTTGGCCAGATGAGTCTTTAAATCTTTCATAGAAACATGGAATGGTAGGGGTTGGAATGGACCTCTGGAGATCATAGAGTCCAACCCCTCTGCCAAAGCAGGGTCACCCAGGACATGTTGCACAGGAATGCATTCAGACAGGTCTCAAAAGTCTCCAGAGAAGGAGACTCCACAACCTCCCCAGGCAGCCTGTTCCAGGCTCTGTCACCCTCACAGTGCAGAAGTTCCTTCTAATGATGAGGTGGAACCTTCTATGCTCAAGTTTATACCCATTGTTCCTTGTCCTATTTCTGGGCACTACAGAGAAGAGATTGTCCCCTTCCATTTGACTCCTACCTTTTCTGATATTTATAATTATTAATAAGATCCCATTTCAGTCTTATTTCTTTTATAATTTCTAGGTTTGATAATCTTATTGCCAGGGTGCTTCTACACTTCTGCTATCTTTATGATGCTCTGCTCAAAAAGTCCTGGAAACCATCCCCAGTGTTCGTGTGCTATGAGACCTTGGTACGTACAATGCACCAGAAGGATTAATTCTATATTTTCCTCTTTAGAAAAAGAGCAGAGAGGAGACATGTGGAGAAGGCAGCGGCGTCGAGATCCTGGAGAACAGGCCATACATGGATGGCCCAGGAGGCAACGGGCAGTATACTCACAAGGTGTACCACATTGGTATGCACATCCCCAGCTGGTTTCGGTCGATACTGCCCAAGGCAGCTCTGCGAGTGGAAGAGGAATCGTGGAATGCATATCCTTACACAAGGACAAGGTAAAACATACCAAAATGTCCAGAAAGAAACTGGGGTGAACTCCTTAATCTCAGGAATGCGAGCAGTGCCTGAGCTGACTGCAGAAGTACTTGAGAATTCAGGGCTGGTTGCTCTAAACCATGAGCTGTTTTGTCCATAAAAGCGTGGGAAATCTGGAATGGTTTTTATTTAGTCTTCTATGCCTGCACTGCATGTTCTACTTAAGGTTGTAGATATCTGCTAGCTCAGTGAGGTTATAAATGTATCTGGTGACGGGACAGTTGTCATGTTGAACACTGTCAAGTACGATAGGATTCATTTGTTCTAGGGTGGAAAGTGTGGGGAGAGAAAAATCTTAATAAATAAATAAATCTGGTGCTGCTTTTCTGGGAACTGTTGTACTGCCATTTAGCAAGAAAATAACAAATCTACATACTGTGGGTTTCACCCTGAGAAGGGAAGAAAGCCAGAGGCTCTGTGGAGCCCTCTGGGACCTCCTCGTTTCAGCTGAGTTTGTCTGGAGGACTTTAGATACCCTGCAATAAATAGCTCTTGTACAAGTTACTCTGCTTTAGAGCTTTTGCCCATTTCCAGGTTTGCAAGTCTGGTATCACTGTCATCTTTCCTAAGAAAAAGGCTTTAATAGGTATTTTGATTTTTATCAAACATCTAGAAAAGTTTCCTCATTCTGTTTTAGCTGGTCTTTATGAGTAACATTAGGCTGGGGAAAGGTGGGGAGTCAGGGTCTGCATACAGGCAGTTGCTCATGACTAAATATAATGGAACTGTCTGACTTTAAAGTGATTGAAGTCCACTTCCAGTCTTTTTTTTTTTTTTAATCTATTATCTTGAAATGCCCATGAGTGAATCAGTTGGCCAGGAAACCTGGTGCTTCACAGACCCTGTCTGGATTTTATTCTTCCATAGGTTCCATGCAGAGAGTTGTGCTTTCCTCTTGGTAGATCTGCAATTCCAGGGTGTCCCTTTATTAGTATCAGTGTCATAACATAACCTGTTAGTGTAGTGAGCCCAAAACACCTCCTTGCTGAAAATTCCTCCTTTAAAAACAGCCTGTTCTGCTAGTCCTGTCCTGGAGGAGACATTGTCAAGTGCAGGTTCTTGTCACTGTCTCTGCAAAGTGAGACAGCTCGTTGGTCCCCTCGGGCTGTCTGCTTGCTTGTTGTCAGCTGAGAAGTTGTTTCTTGGTCAGGGTGGGTGCCCAGGCTGCATTAACTCTGTGGGGTGCATTGGTATCTTCTCACCTGTAATCCGTGTAACACCTCTTGGGGAGCACACCCCTTTGCTTTGGGCTTGGGGTTTTACTAAACCAGAACTATTCCAGTGATGCCACATGTCCGAGGTGAGCTCCTATCTTAAGAAGTTATTAAAGAAAATATTTTTAATCTGTACAGTTGGCATTTTAAGCCGATCTGAAATAAGACCTGAGTGAAGGCTGGCTTGGATTTGAGGCTGATTTTCTACATCTTGAGAAAGCATTTTCTTCACTTGCCAAAGCGAGCGGGGTTTATCTAAGCTGCATTGTTCTCACTTTCCAGGTACACGTGTCCTTTTGTGGAGAAGTTCTCTATTGATATTGAGACGTACTACAAAACTGATCCAGGAGAGCATGTCAATGTCTTCAACCTCTCTCCTGCAGAAAAAAGACAAACCATTCTAGGTGAATAACCTTTTTCTTGTACTTTTGCCTTTCTTCTGCCTTCTCTTTTTTTTTTTCCTCAGTATATCTCACCTGCCCATCCACTCAACCACACACCTGCACCCCTGTTGGTGTCAGCCTGTGGGGTAGGGTTATGTCAAGTATGGTGAGGACATCTGAATTCTCTTCTAGGCTTGATGTAAATCACATGGAAAACATTTTAATTCTCTGTCTGCAAACTGAAGCCGACACCTTCTCGTCTTATTTGTGCAGCTCCTGAGGGGAGTAACACAACTAATGATTTGTGGGGCAATAAGTAGAAATAACCATAAAGGAGGAAAATGTTGCTGTGTAATTGTGTATCCCTTTTGCTTATATGAAAATAATCCCTACCTGCACTTCTGAAACATTAAGGTGTATTTCATTTTTGCTTCTTCTTTTAGTCCTACCCTCATACAGGTTAACACTTCAGCTTCACAGCTCTCTCTGGAACCTGGGGTTAGTGAGCCTTAAATACGTAAGGATTTAATGAGAAAAGGCAAAAGGGAACATCTTACAAAGAGGCAGAGTGTGACAAGTGTCATAGTGACTCCTCTGCCTCTGTCCATTGTGGTCTGTGCCTGTGGCATTTGTCGGAGACCCGGCTTCGTGCCGGGGAGCTCTGGCAGGTGCAGCCACGCTGGACTGAAGTATCCCTTGCTCTGAAGCTTCTGAGACTGGGGAAGTATTGATCTGGGGCTGACTTCTGGCAGTCCCACGACACAGTGGGACCTCAGGACATCTAGTGGTTGCTCTGCCTTCTTGAGTGCTGTTGACATGCGGGATATGGCAGCAACCTCCCCGTGCAATTTTACTTGAGCGTTACGTGATTTTAAACTTCTTTGTTTTGAACTTTACTTTGACTGTCCTCATTCCTCAGCCTATCTGATCAGGCTTTCAGTACTGAACAAATAGGCTTGAGTCATGCTGCCTCACTGAGAGGTGTCAGAAGAGCTGCTGTTTCTTGGGAAGTGTGATCCTGCCCTTCAATCCAAACTTCAGATGCTTCTGCTGGGATCCGGGGTGGGGGTTGCCGATCTCAAAAACACATTCTTTCACTCTGCTCCCATTTCAGTTTCCACTTTGCCATTGTTGAAGTGTTGATTAGGACTCAAGTTAAACTTTGCACCTTCCATAGTACATCTGGTCTAACAATAGCATGTGAGGAGTTACCAGTAACCTCACTTGATGGCCTCCAAAGATAAGATGTTCGGCAGGCAGTGGTTTTTCCATAGCAGAGCTAAGAAAGGGCAGGTGGGTTTAACCGTCTCAGATGAGACCGAGCTGTAGCACTCTGAGTGATACTAGAAAAGCTGAAAGATGGAATTTGCAAAAGATCTTTTTGAAGCTGGAAAGACAGAGTGTGCTGTGGATCTGCAGACACTGTAGGCAAAACCATCTATATGGAGCAAAGCCTCTGTTTGCTGGGATGGTGCTCACTAATTCCTCTGGCAGAGCTGATCACTGCCCACAGCAATGTATAAACAATTTAAATATCAGTTGTTTAAGTGTAAGTAAAAAGAAACTAAATTGTTATAATGCTTCTAGTACTTACTAAACCAGAAATAACTCCTGGAAAATGGTGTTTTCTTCTCTTGTTCAGGAAAAGGAAATGTCTTAACTGCTTGTATTCTCTTTCTGTAGATCCTATTGATATTGTTAAAGATCCTATCCCTCCACATGAATACAAAGCTGAGGAGGATCCAAAGCTGTATAAATCCGTGAAAACTAAAAGAGGGCCCCTCTCAGAAGACTGGATTCAAGAGTACAAGAACAACCCTGGGAAATACCCCATCATGTGTGCATATAAACTGTGTAAAGTCGAGTTCAGATATTGGGGGATGCAGTCGAAAATTGAGCGTTTCATCCACGATGTTGGTGAGCATTTATGATGTTGCAGAGTTCACTGTCAGCTCCTTAATGTTGTTTCTGAATTGCAACACAAAGGTGAGGTGTGTGCAACCCAAGACATCTTTGTGAACTGATTCTCAGATCCGATTACTCTCTTGCAGAGCTGTGGGTCAGTTCAGAAAAAAAAAATCATGTTATTTTCTCTTAGAATCGTGGTATATATAAATCCAAACCACTTGTAGCCACTGAAAGGGTTTCAAGTACTGTGTCAGCAAGATCTTACATTCTCTTTTATTTTTTCTTCTTTAAGATAAGGATTTGTCTGTTAAACTTTTGTGAGATAATTTTCAAAATCTGCCAGTTTTCTTAATTGTGAACAGAATCCTGAAGGACTGCTCGGAGGAAAAGCTTCCCTTCTGAGTCCTAAGGGGTTCTAGAAAACCACTCCCTGGAGCATCCCCAGTTTCTGTGATAGGGCTGGTGGGTCTCTTCTGTGTGGTCATACATCTCTGTCCCCCAGGCTGGGGTATTCAGGGCTCCCCACCTCACTGTGCCCTGTATCCCCACCATGGATCATTGACAGCTCTGGATTGTGAGTAAATGTGCTGCTTTGATTGACACATCATTCTTAGGTCAGTGCTTTTAAGGAGGTATTGTTTGTGTCCCAGGAGTAACTAAGTGCAGGTGGTAGCAATACTGGCAGTAATTTTTCTTTGCAGAAAATCTATAACACGACTGATATAGCTTCTGAGCTTTGCCACAAGAGACAGGATCTATGGCCAGGTGGAAAATCTAAAGAACTTTATAAAGAAGCATTCCCATCTCAAAAAAACCCCTCAAACCCCACAACACTAAAGTGCAGAGCTATGGCTGCCCTCTGGCAAAGAAAAGGCCAAAGACAGACTGTGTAAAGGATGCTACCTGCTTTCTGTACACAGTAAGTCCTTCTGCGTGACTTCTACAGCTGCACTTTCTGTCTGCAAAACTTCTTTGAAGTGCCTGATGTCAGTGTTAAGTAATTTTATAACTCTTCTCAGTCATCTCGTGCTCACAAGAGCTAACGTGGAAAACACTGATAGAGCAGCAGAGAACAGTGTGCACTGCTCTCTGAGTACTCACAGGTGGCTTTCTTAAAGCTCCTTTGCTTTTACTTTACTCACAGGTGGAATTTTTTACCTGTTACAGCCCATATTCCAAGTGGCTCTGCAGTGAACTCCCCCGGCGGTTCGGTGACAAGGGTTAATTTAGTGTATGCTGCAAAACATGGGGACAGAATAACAACTCCATTGTATCTGTTAAATGAAGAAGAAGCATGTGACTCTTCCCAGTGTTCAGAGGTGTTTGGCATAGATTAAACTGTGGTCCCTTCGAAACATTTCTTTTGTATTTCATGAAAGATTGCCTGCCATTTTCTTCTTGATTGAGGTTGTGCGGAGAGCCGAGCCGGCTCATTGTCTGCCTTTCAAAAGCCTTTGCCACTCTCTTATAATGATGGCAAATACTGTTTTTCAAAGTGGTTAAGATGCATAAAATCAGAAGTCTTTAAGGCAAGAGAAAGTTGAGTTAGTGAAAAGTGAAAGCAAAAGCTTTGGGTATTTCCAGAAGGTGTGTGGCCTTCCCCTGCTACGGGATAGCCGTGGGGAAGCCATTAGTGAGTGAGAAAAATGCCATATTCCATGTACCAAAGACAGCAAGGTATGAGGATGTCCAAGTTGGAAAGATGTAGGCAACATGACTGACCAGGCTTATATGCTGATCTCAATTTTGGGGTTTCAACTGGTGACCAAAAACAGGTGGAGACCTTTGTGCATTGTGTAGCTGATGGTCGACCAAGCTCTCATGTGCCAAAGATGTTCTTGTGGGCCAGCCTGTCCTTGGTATTTTTCTCCTGGTTTCTCTGTTTCCAGCTCCTTCAGATTTGTCTCTTGGGGATTTAGTGAGCTCTGTGCAGGGTCACAAAGCCAGCCAGAAAAGAGAGACAGAAACCCAAGGGCGGGATCCAAATTCTGCCCGAGGAGGGGAGAGACACTTAATGGTGCAAACTGAAATTAGAGAAGGGGTTGAAAGAAAAACATATCTGAGTTAAGTGACGGATGGATTGTGATACATGGAAAGGCTACTGAGCAGAAGGAGTAACTCTGGGGGATGATGTTGAAACGTTCTCAATCTTGCTGAGTGCAACAGCCATTTTTTCTGATGACTAATTGGACAGTTACTCAGTGCTTTGACAGCCTGAGATGCAGACTAAAATTGTGGGCTATTAGTCTACTTGGCTGTAATATTTGCATGGTTTCTTACTCCTTTCCCATAGAATTTAAGTTTAATTGGACTGGCACTGCATAATGTTCATGCTCCCACTCGCTTCCTAATGGTGCATGTGGGCTACGGTTCTTTCATTGTTAGCAAGTACCTTGACTGTGGATGGGTTATTGATTATATACTATGGCAGAGCGTGTTCCCATCCCAGTAACTGGAGCTTTGTGTCTTAGGCTAAATATGCCCAAATGGTTGCACAACGATGAAGAGGAAGTGGTTTTAGAAAGCTCTTTAGCAGAACTAGTGCTTCACTACAGGGCTCAAGTGAGAAGTTCAACCAGAAGGGCACTGCTTACTGTTTTGTCTCTTCAAGGGTTAGCAGGTTGCAGTTAAGATGATGTGGATGTAAGCTTAGCATGATACGGATGTCACCACAACTTTTTCTTTGTGAGTAGTTTGAGCAAGGATAGGTAGGAAAGCAAGCAGATCCAACTGCAGGTTGCCTTTGATTGGATACATTCAGACATCCAGAACTGTACTGATGAGGTTGTGGGATCTGTTGTGACTATCAAGGAAATAGTGTTGCACAGGGAAAACCAGGCACGTGTTATTAGCTGCCAGGAAATTGTGAGAGTGCATTATGAAATGCTTTGGGTTGTCACCACTGAATACGTAATCGATGGCATCTGAACAGTTGCTTTATATGGACAGTTGAGAGGCTTTTGAGTGGATTTGGTGGTGAGTTTTGGTTTTTTTGCATTTAGTTTTTTCTAACTTCATTATTTTTTTACCTTCATCTTAAAAAACAAAGCCAGTACTATAAACAGAAGTGTTTTAAATACAGCTAGAGTCCTCTCCATCCTGGCTGGTCTCATGGTCATTTACATTTCCTTTTGTAAGATCAAACTCAACACCACAATCTGCAGGCAAATAATTTACAAGAATCAGCACCTCATGGATGCAACCAGTCTCTGGATTGAGGTGGTGAGTTGAAAGGCCAGTGATTGCATTGTTTGCACCCTGCTAGACTCTTCACGGATGATCTTTCTGCCCAACACAGTGGGAAACATTATAATTAAATCAAGGCATCAATGGCCGGGTACTTCAGAACTCAATCAGCATGTGCACGTTTGTGCCTGTGGGGCTTCCTTGGGGTTTGGGGTTGGGTTTTTTTATTTTTGTTAAACCAAGGCACTGCACGCTCTAGGGAAATAATAATCTTCTTAATTACTGATATTACTGAAATCGGTATTTGCATCCTTATGAAAAGCCTTTTCTCCTTATTTCTGATTGACTGCAGTGTGGGACTTGCCTGCTGAGGTTGTAGGGTTATCCTCCAGTGATGCAGCATCCCTGGCACATCCCAGGCTATAGGAAAATAATCTCAGGTCTTTCTGGCTTCACAACTAATGCAGAGGGCTGGAGGCACCACAGCCATGATGGCCTGGCATCCTGTTTTCCAAAGAACAGGGCTTTAAGGAAGGGGTGATTTGGGCTGTTTGATCAGAGTGATGTGAGCAGCGTGGACGGGGAGGTCTGTGGCTTGGGAGGAACCAATATTTGTGATTCTTGTGACCTGAGAGATGAAGTGAAAGAAGGCACAGGGCAACTTCGGGAGACTTGTTTCCCCTGCAGGTGGGTTTCATGTTCCCTGTGATGTTAGTCCATTAAACAAAGATACAGAGTCGGTGGCATCTGTGCCTTTATTTGGAGAATTTCTGAGGAGTTGATGCATTGATACATCAAGGCTGCATCCAGGAGCACGAGGGGAGCTGCTGAACCTTGGAGCAAACATGGCCTTGGGATGAGCAAGGGGGCTGTTCACTTCTGTGTCTGCTCACAGGCTCTTTTCAAAGTGTTTCAAGCAAGGTAGAAATGGACATTGTGGATGTGAAAATCCAAAGGATGGTTGTGGTGTTGAGGACTGAATTTTACAGTAAGGGAAATGTTTTCTTGGCTTTCAGTGTGGATGTGATGGGAGTTTAATCTTTGCATTTAAGCTCTGCTGATTGTCATGTAACGGGAGGTGAAGAGGCTAAAACATTCTCCTGTAGCTGTGCAAAAAGTAATCTGGTGGGGGAAATAACTCTGAATCTCGACTAGGGCTGAAGAGAATTAAGTTGCAGAGGCCTCTTTTTCTGCCCCAAGAAGGTCACGGTCTGTAGGCTCAAACTTGCCTCTGCTACCTGGAGCTCCCTTCTGAAAGTCAGGCAGAGAAATGCATAAAATATTGATAGATTTAATATTACTGTGCAAATGAAGTTCAGGTTGAGCTGGTCCATCACATTAGCTGCTGACCTCAATGGCTATTTCCTCCTGATAGGTTGTCTTGTGATGGCTGGTGGCATTAAGAACTAACTAAAGAGCAGAGCAGACAACAAAGTGACAAGACCTGGAAGAAAATAAAAATATAAAAATCAGGTTTTTGTATGTTTTAAAAAAAATAACATATTTAGGCTGAACATCACAGGAAATGTGGCAGAGGTGAGATATAAGATTTTCTGTACAACACTGAAGCACATGTTGTTGGAAACACCTTAGAAATTCTTCGTCTAGTGGGACATCCAGCTTTGGCCACGCTCCTGGAAACAGAGGGTGGCTTACGAGGGCCATCTTTCCTCTTGGTGGTGCTTAGAGAGTTCAGTCTGCAGCTCCCAAAACCTAAATGATTTTATTGTAGCCTGTTGATTGCTTTTTATCTCATGATAACAGTAGTGATGGTGTGGCCTGTGGTCTTCGTCCAGGGTCCTCGGGGTGAGAGGACAACTACCCTGCCTGCCAGCTTTTTGGCACGGTATGTTCCTTCTCCACGTTTAGTAACGGAGGATTGTGGGTCCATAATCCCACTGACAACAATTCCTATTGCTGCTTTTGGCATGGCCTTCAACCCATCTCTGCCTCAGTTACCCAGTAATTAAAGGAGGGACAACATTGATTATTTTTTTTTTTCCAGAAGGGCTCCTGAGGATCAGAGAATGGATTCTATGATCCTCAGGATTCATTTGTCAATATGGTTAGAAGCTTTTAAAAGCACTGATACTTCTCTGTGCTCCCATCAGTAATAAACAGCAGTGTGGAGCTTTCACCTGAGCTTTTAAGCAATAATATTGGTTGGAAATCCTGAGTGACTGCACCATTTTAAAAGTCTTGCTGGTATGATGATGCTGGCCAGCAAGTTTAAGTCTTGGAGGAAAGTTTCTGCTGCCTGCTCAGGAGCACTGTGTGTTGATATTTGAGACAGTTCTTCCTCTCAGATACGTGATACAGGGAAATATTTTAAATTGGCTTTACCCACTTCATTTTTCTCATGCAGCAGAAGACAGATGGTATCTGCAAAATAAAGTATCTTTATTCCCTCCCTTACTTTGCTTTGCATCCCATTATCTCAGAAGCTTGTATTTGTGATGCTGTTTCACTGATATGTAGAAACCAGGTGCAGAAACCAGGTTTCCAAGGCAAGGAGAGGTTTTAGTCTTAGCACTGCTGATGTGGGATGTGCTTCTGTCATGTAACAGTTGTGGTGGGCTGTGTAGTGTTCGTGAAGGAACCACTTGAAACTCTCCTGATTTAAAAAAAAAAAAATCAGTGTTTTTTTGTTGATGATCTTGGATTACTTTATTTCTTTTTTATTTTTTTTCCTTCTGGAACATACTTTACTTTGAAGGCTGGATCCAAAAATTACCACTCCCAGAACTTCATTGGAGTTGCAGCCATGGTCTCTTGGCTTCTCCTTGGTGGAGTGGGCAGTTGTAAAACAAAGTCCTGGATCCTGAAGTAGGAAATCCCTTCCTAAGTTAGAAGCAGTCTCAGAAGACTGGCTGATTTTTCAGTGCATGGTTGGCTAACAAGAATTGAGGGGATAAAGTCCATGAAGTGACCAATTTGCTATGCTGACACTTGCTATATAAAGGTTCTTTACTGCAGCTTATAGCATTGTGTTGTTGGTGCCACTGTGATGTCCTTGCCATGGTATCTTGAGCTTTTGGGGAAGGGAACCCGTTGATTCCTGCAGTTTGTAGCACTGGTGACAGGGGCATTTTGGCTTTGCAGGTCTGCGGAAGGTCATGGTCCGTGCCCATCGGCAGGCTTGGTGCTGGCAGGACGAGTGGTATGGGCTCACCATTGAAGATATCCGGCAGCTGGAGAAGGAGGCACAGTTGATGCTGGCTCAGAAAATGGCCCAGTTCTGCAGTGAAAATGATACTGAGCAGCATGGAGTCAAAGACACTTCTGGAGAGAAGGATGTCGAAACCAGCACCGTTTCAGCTGTTGACACAGAGGATGTTGCTGGCAACAGTGAAACAGCCTCTGGGAGATCGCTCACCAAGCAGTGGTCCACCTCTTCCAAGTCCTCACGATCTTCAAAGAGAGGAGGTAAGATGCTGCTGCTGACTTGTTCTGAACTGCATAGAGGTTGGGCTTTTAGGAGGTATGACTATGGCTCCTCATGCCTGGCACCTCTGGGACAATGCCTGTTTCTCCCATGAGTCCTTTTACCTTGGAGAGCTTCTCTACTGGTGCTGCAGGCTCAGTCTTCTTAGGTGACCTGTTATGAGTTTGGGAATGTTTCTGGTCATCCCATAACTATTAGTGGCACGTGGCAGAATTCTGGCCAGTCTAAAAAGCAGAGAAAAATGAGAAAACAGCAGAAAAGCAGCCTAGCAGTGTTGGGTCTCGGAAGAAGACAAACATTGGCACAGACAGAGTCAGTCCTTGTCACCCAAGAGCCACTGGGTCCTGGTCCTCCAGCAGCGTTCCCTTTCTGGAGGTCACTGTTAACTGCCTCTCGTTTTCCAGGAGGCAGCTGCAGCAGGCACCACATGCTCCATGGCCAGGGTTCTACCCTGCTACATGCCAGTCATTTCAGAAGCAGGTGTTTGCCCCCATGGCTGCTCGCACGCTGTAGCTCACATGGCAAAGCGTCCCCATCAGCTACTGGGGAGATGAAAGCAGGTACCCCCAAAAAAGGGGGTGAGGTCTGCTGCCTTCCACTGGTGATGATGTGCAGTAGCTGTCCAGAGACCAAAGCTCTCAGCCTGGCATTAGGTGGGACCATGGATCACATTTATATTCTTTTTATATTCATTTATATTCCCTTTCAAATTCCATTCGGGAAGCTTTCAGGATTTTGCTGTTCAAGTCCCACCTATGGATACCCTGAAAGGACTCAGCTTTGAGTCCTGAATTTCATCATTCACCTCTCCTTAGGCATTTTTTTTGCTGTACTAAATTCTTCCTTTCCTCGGACCGTTGTGGACAAAGGGGTGAATCCCCAGTGAGTTCCACGCACAGAAGGCTTGAACCCTCAGCACATCCCTCTCCTTTTAGTCAAGCACAGCTGATAGCAGGGTAGTAGCTCCTACAGCAAGAAGGTAAAGGAAATCTTGATTTTCCTGAAAATCCCAAGGGGCAGCATTTCTTCCAGGGACAGTGGAGGGGGATATCTGGGTGAGTGAAGCTTTTCCATCTCTCATATGCTCTAAATACCGTGAGTTGAGTCTCCATTTTTATTTACCACTCCATCACTGATTTCATCACGGGGTGAATGAGAGACAAGCAGTAGTTTTACCTTGTGATGACTCACTGGAGTGAGCCCCGGGGAAGAACCTACCAGATGCTTCATAAATCATTGTATAAAGATAAAAATGTTGGCTACTCTGCTTGCACCAGGATTTTATATCGATGTGCTCGTCTCTCGTTATGCTCTTTCTTCCCCCAGCGCTCGTTGGAAGCTGTAGTTTTCAGACCTCTTGAAGGTTTTCACTGGGAGCAAAGCATGAATTTCTTTTAAACTGCAGAATGTCTCAGCTTATACATGAAAAAGTAATGAAAGAAATGGATTGTGATGTGCTGGGAAGTACGTCATGCAGATATTTTAATCCTTCTTCATGCTGGCAGCATATTAACATATGGAAGCAAGAAGGGCTGTCTCTCTTTACCACTACCTCCAACTGAAAAAAGCAATGCCTTTTCTCCCAGAAGATCTGGGTCCTTCCTATACCATCCGAGCGAGACCTCTGGTGACAGCAGGACCCTTGTCGCCATCCCATATGTTGTTATATGCTCTATTTTTAGCAACTATTATGCGAGTGCCTTGATGTCACTCCAGTGTGAATTAGCTCTGTTCTGCTCCCCGAGGGGTGGGTGGTGGGGTAGTCGAGGGCTGCTGAGCTGCAATTAAATGACTCTGCCCAGAGTCTCCATCCTCTTTCCACGTGACAACCAGGTAGCAAAATGCAAAGAATTTTACTTGCACATTTCACACTGTTAGAATAACACGAAACGGCTCGTGCAGCTGTCACAGGAAGAGCCTTTCAGCATCTCTGTATATACTAAATGAGAATTTGTCAGTCTCCTCAGGTTTTTTGCAGTGTTAGGTGAGGTGGCTGCTGTAAGCGCTTTGTGTGCGCTGTGTGACACGCAAGAGCCATCTGGAAGAGGGGAGAAACCCTCTCACTCGTCGTTCTCTGGACAAGTGCTCCCTTCAGCAGACGCTGTTCGCTAATAAAGTTCAGCCAAGAAGAGTTCAGGCTGGATCATTGCTAAATTACACTGGGGAAAAAAAAAAAAGAAAAAAAAGAAACAAGGAAGAAAAAAAGCCATAATATGTTTATATTTAGCGTGGAGAAACTCTGGAGGGGAAAATGAAAGGGAACAGGTAGGTGTGAGAACGGGAGGGCAAACAGGAATCCAAAGGACCTGGCTCCAGCAGGACAGCCTCTCTGACAGCTCCCTATGAAGTAGTTGGATAGCATGTTGTTTAAATCATTCAAGTTTAAAGTTGAAATAGATCTCTAATACAATTTGTGTGGAAGCAATTTCCTTCCAGAAAAGAGATTAGTTCTATCCAGGCTGCTCTGCTTAGCTACCCACCCGAAAGTTAGGGAAGCAGAGGCATGGTTTGTGTGCTGATGAGAGGCATGGAGAAAGCTTCCAATCAGCCTGCTTCCTTCCTAATTGCAAACTTTAAAACCCAGCTGATTTTTGCACGTCCTACTAACAATTATAAATAGCTGCCATTCAAAATAGCACGCGAGCGATCCAAACAGCTTGCTTTAATGTAGCATCTTGCTGGCAGGTCCTACCAACTGTAAACAAACAGGATCTGTAAAGCAGTACACTGACATCACACCGGCAGCACTGGGGTTTGGTGTTTTTTAATATTGCAGCAGTGAATTTTCATAAGAGAACACACGACTCTTCCTCCAGCAAAGATCATGTTGGGAACTCTCCGTCTTGTCGCTGTAGCTCATCACTTAAAGCTTTTCTGTCTTTTCCAGCAAGTCCCTCACGCCATAGTATCTCCGAGTGGAGGATGCAGAGCATTGCCAGAGATTCGGATGACAGCTCAGATGATGAATTCTTTGATGCACATGGTATGTGGAGCCTAAATCGCCATCGTTTGTTGCCTGAAATGGTGGGGTAAGAGAATGGAAGGCATGAGGGTGGGGGGTGAGACTTTTCTGCTTTGTTGGAAGAATTTTCCTTTCTGACCAAGATAGGTGCAGCATCGGCGCAGCTTCTTCAGGCATCCCCAGCATAACCCAGCAGACTCTTATATTTAGCACAGCATTTCAGATGCAGTGTGATCTGTTTGAAGGGATCTTGAACTGTCTTAACCTTTGGAGCTGTATTTTATTTGGTGCTAATGAATGTGGGTAAAATTCAGCAATACTAATTGGACGGTGGGTGTGTCCTAAGGATTCTGATTCAGTGTGACGGATTATTTTTCTAATTTATTTTTCCATCAGTAGGGGAGGTATGATTAATTGTTCTGTCTGGGCCTGAAGAGACCCAAGTTTGCCTTTTTTAACTCTTTTTTCTCCTATTCTAAGAAAAACAATAGTGAATGCAAGAAGGTTCTTAAGGTGCCAGAATTAATTGGTGTTGATTCCAGAATTCTCCAAGTAATTTTGAGTGTCTGTGTTAGGAGAGAGCTGTATTATTTCTTTTCTCTGTGTGTGTGTGTGAAGAAGCTTTGTTCCACTGCACTCATTTTATATATGGTACTTAATGCATATTTAAGCCTGAAGGGCTCCGTCTCTACTGACAACAGATGGATTCTTCTCTCAGCTTGTAATGCAAATCCAAGGTGTGCTGATGAAGTTGGTGACCTTTTGATAAAATGCAGTTGTTAGAAGATGACACCCCAGTTTTGTAAAGCAGAATTTAACTGGTGTTCAGCTTTAAGTTCAGTCTCAAAAAATGGATAGTATCATTTCTCCAGAAGGGTTCCTCTAAGCAGGTATTTAGACATGCATCTCAAATTCTGGGGTAGGAGGTGGAATTCTGTTACAGATTAGTGACTTACCCAGTAGCAGCTTGAATGGCCAGGATGTGTGCACGAGGCAGGGCACGAATGTGTCCCTTGCCTGCGAGGAGAAGGGCCAACTTAGTTTAAGTGTCTCTATTTATTAACATAGCACCTACAAAAACTATGTAAGGGATTTATTGTGGCAATATACATACAAGAAAAGAGGAGTGAGTCATCACAGTGGCATCGTTGCTATCCACCCTCTCTTTTTTTTTTTCCTTTTTAATTACTCGGTGATAAAATTGAGATAGAGATGGCTCTGCCTGGGATCCAGACCCCCAGGGAATGCCTGATATGCTCCTAACAGGCCTGGGAAGGAGTCTTAACAAAAATAAGCCTTGTGCCACAGTTGGTATCGGCACCTCTGTTGCAACACTGCCAGGAGCTTGCCAACAGAAAAAGCAGCTCCTCTTCTGCTAGTGCACGGCGTGCGCCCTTTACTGGTCCCCAGCAAGCCACATGGTTGGGCTTGAAAAGTCTGCCTAGTCTGATGGGCTTTTGGCTTACGAGTTGAAGCCTTGATGTGGGTGCAGCCCTCTCTTCAGGAGGGACCTTTTGTTGCCCCATGACATATCCCAGCTCTGGGTCTGTGAGCAGGGATGGAGCACCGCTTGCATGCAGCTCATCCTGCTGGGGAGGCTTATGGGGTTGGTACCATGGGAACTGGTACAGATCAGGATGTGAGTCAACAGCAAGCAGAGTTCCTCAGGAGTGCTTCCCATATATATACACACATTTCCTCGCCGTGCAGTGGGCGGAACCTGAGCCTGAGAAGATTTCTTGTCGACAACTTCCCACTCGTCCTCGTTCACTGGCAAACTCTGGTAAAGATAGTGACAAATACAGTAATATCTAATATCCATCCTGTAATAAATGCTGATAATGGGAGTAATATCCTATTCCATGATCACTTGAGCAGCAATAAGGGCTGTAATTAAACCTCTCAAGGAAATAAGTTTAATATTTAGATTAAGTTGCTGGAGGAGCTTTGAGTGCAATCTTCCTCTTAATTCTCTGGCAGCGTGTGTGTTGCGTGCTTGTGCTTTCCACTTGCTCTGAACAGGTAACCCCACACTCCCTTGTGCAGGGAAATGGGGATTTACTCAGATTCTTTTTCCATAGCTGAAAAAGGAAATGGCATGCCGATGTGAAGTTTCCAGGTTGCTCTCTTTTTATGGTCAAACTGTAAATAGAAACTCCTAAAAATAATTGGTCTTTGCTTGGCTCTGCACTTCATCTTCTGCATACATATATTTATTTTTTTTTTAAGCTAGTGCTCAGATTTGCTGAAAAGATGAATCTGTTTCATAGTCTTTTTGTTCCCCATCTGAGGATTCTTCCATCTAATTATTTTCTTAGTAACTGTACAGCAGCAAGGAAGGGGAAATCCTAGTCTGGGACTCTGAAGATTACAGCTTTTAGATCTTCAAGACCTCTGTAATTACTGCTGTTATTATTACGTTTAGAACTCTTTATTAAATTTACAAGCCCAAAATTTTCAGGAAAGGAATACTACGAGCAGAACAATAAATAAATTAGAAAGCACTTAACATCTGTAACAGTGGAAGATGCATCCTCAGTGAAAAAAAGGAGAAGGGATGGGGTTGGGAAGAAGGAACCAGCAACACACACTGAAGGCATTCTTAAGACTTTCATTGCTGTTCTTTGGTTTCTTGTGGGTTCATGTGAGAGCTCTGGGGTCTCTCTGCTCCCCAAGAACCTGCCAGGATTGAGCACAGAGTGTGGAGGCTGCGTGGTGCCCAGCTCGCCCTGGGTCTGTGCTCTCACCCAGTAAAGGAGCCATCAGGATGCTCCTGTCTCACAGGACCTCTGGTTTGGCATAAATATTTTTGTGAACCCTTACTCAGCTCTGGACTGGCAGCCCTGTGTTCAGGCTTAGGCTGTGAGTGAGCTCAGCATCTCCCACTCACATGTGGGAGTCCATACGTGTTGGATAACCTAGCCCAGGCCAGCAGGCATGGGGGATGTGTTGGGGGGTGTCCAGTGCAGGCACTGGGATGAATTCTACAGCTGCTGATGGCCTGTTCAGCGATGCTTCAGCAGGGCTCGGGTGCTGTTTCCACATGAATGTACCAGCAAAGACCAGTGGACAGTCGAGGCTGGACCCTGCCAGTGTCAGGCCCTCACTGGGGTGATTAGGGCTCTGCAGCCCAGCACCACGTGGTGTGGGCACAAAACACAAGCCTGTCTTCCAGCATCACCCACCTGACAGCCCTCCTTTCTCCCCTGACCTGGCATAACTCCTCTGATGCCTGCTGAAGAGGGAGGCTCTTCATCTTGCTTATGTTTTGGATACTACTGTGGTGTGTGAGAGACAAAAGGGCTCTCCTTTTCTATGTCTCTCCCTTTTAATTACACTTCTAGGAGCATAATATTTTGGGGACCCTTACTCTATCAACCATAGCTGAACTGAGCCAGGGGATGTCAGAAGGTCCTGAGGTAGGAGGGAAATGGCAGACACATGCACTGAGTGGGATCAAACAAGTCTCATCTCCTAAGGAAATCAGGCTAAACATAGCCTGGGGAGTTCACATTTCCTTTATTACTCAGGCCTTTTTAGGTATTCAGTCCTGTTAACAACAGTGATCCTTGTCACTGCTTCCCTCAAAGACATCCTGAGGTTTTCAGAGAGGTCTAGGAGGATCCCAGCAGCAAATGTTGCTTTGTCCTCTCCTGTACTGGAGCATACTGGCTGCTTTAGCATCATCAGAAAGTATGGCAAGAAAAACATCAAACTTGGTACCTGAAATGGTAGCATTAAAAATCCATGTATTTTTTCTTTTTTCCAGGCCTTAGGTGTTTTCTTTGTTAAAAACATGCAACTAAAACATTGTGTTTACTTCTGAATAGGTGCTTTGGTTTCTGTATAACAAAAGCTGGTAAAGTATCATGTTTTATTATAGCTTAAGCCATCCAAATGTTTCTAAGGTTACTTAGAGTTATGGGGCCTTACTTTTATTTAAAATTCTGTTCTGTGCTAATGTCTGTTTAAATATTTGTTTGTGGTGGGGACTCTGGGGGAAAAAAAAAAATAAATCTGCTTTTATTTATATTTTTTTTTAAAGAGGACTTGTCTGACAATGAGGAAATGTTCCCGAAAGAAATAACGAAATGGAGTTCCAATGATCTGATGGATAAAATTGAAACCCCTGAATGTGATGATGTCCAGGGTAATTTTATTATTTTTTTTTTCTCAGTAAAAACCGCATGTGATATTTTACAGTATTTCCAGGCAATTGTTACAGCCACATTTGAAAAAAAAAAAAAAAAAAAAAAAGGTAAAACTTGTTATCCTCATCGCACAACAGGAGGAGCTGAGACAGGCATAAAAATGACTGCCCAGTGCTGCTAAAAAGGAATTGCCCAGTGGGAGCTGGGATAGCTCTTGATTCTCTTTTATTTTCTGTGTTGGTGAGGCTCCTTTGTGCGACAGGCAGGACTCTCTGGTATAATGATGAAGTATTCCAGCTCCCTCTTGAATGACTTGAATTTCTCTCTGATTCTTCTTTTCCTCTTGCTCCATCCTTTGTCCTTGCCTCTGTCTCTCGGGTTTATTTTCTGCTCACAGTTAGGAGATGTTTTTGAAAGGCAGGTGGCTCCTCAACCAGATCCATTCGTGTAGCAGCACAGGGGAAGATGACACTTAGATTTTCTGGTACAAAGCTGGTCTATGTAGGCACAGACGTATGAACGCATCAGATCTCTGCTCCCTCAGCAAAGTTTAAGTGACAATTGTGCAGGGCTTTCCCATTAATAAAGCAGAGATACCGGATCGCTGTAACGAGAAGAGCTCACTGATGTCCTCGGCACTTGCTGAGGTTATGAGGAACTGATGGAAAATAAGGGACCAGGCATTGCTCAGGCTTCTCGGGTGGAAGGAGGCAGGAAGGAAGGAGAGGGCAATTTGATGTAGTAATTAAAGAGATGGGAGGCAGAAAGGGCTGAGAGGCACTGGCACAATCAGTGTCTTTATGGAAGAGCATCTTTGCCAAATAGCATCTTGCAGCGTTGACATTTCAAACCTCTGTGCCTCCAGGTGACTTGTATCACGAAACATCCACAGAGTACCACGTTGGCTCCAGCGTGGAGAGGCTCAGCATCATTGAAGTAAGTGCTTTTGCTGTCTTGTCATGAGAACCTTTGTTGCAGGATTCTGTCTGTGTGGGGTATGTGGAGTGAATGGGTCCCTTTGCTGGGAGTGGTGCCTTGTCTTTGTGAGTCGTTCTGAGCCACACCAGCACGCTGTGTACTTCTTGCTTAGCTGTACAGGATTATTTCACCTGTCTTTTGAACATCGTATACAAAATGCTCTGTAGTTCACAGGCAGCATTCAGTATCCAGCTGGAAAAAAAAATGCTAATGCCACAGGGATAACTGCAGCCTGAGACACTGCTGGGTAGAGCGATCCCGCTGCCGCTGTGGGAGCCACCATGGATGTGGGAGCAGGAGAGCCACGTTACTGCAGCACCAAGGTGCAGGCTGTGGCAGTCCAAGTGACAGAGCTCAGCTGTAGCCCACTCTTTGGAGCTGCTCAGGGTCTTGTCTGGAAATGAGTTATAGCATGGCCTGTGTCAGCGCTCTGGATAAAAGAATAAATAAATGATAACACACACACCCACTCCAGCTTTCTAGACTTGCATATACAGACTTTATCAACTCAGTGTCCTGGTGAGACAGTGCATCTTGGAGTGGCTTCACTCATCCTGCCCTTGCAACATCTGCCTGCCTGTGCTGCAGAGATGATGCAGTTGCTTGCAGAGTGCTTACATTCTGTGTCATGGTCTATCAGAGACCGTGAGCTTGGTTTTGGTGTTACTCTGTGTGCCAGGCTGGAAGATCGGGGTGGTTTGGCTTTTTTATAATAGACTGAGAGCTCAAGGGCCATGGGGAGAGTGAGTGGCTGGGAGTGGGAACCGCTCTAAGATCTCTCTTAGAGCTCAAGATCGTTTGGAGAACTTGTCATCTTCCTCGGGAGGTTGTACAAACTCAGCCCCCTCCCATTCCTGCATTCATTTTAGAAAAAGAACGGACTTCAAAGTGAGATGAGAAAGGCAGTTATTTGTAGTTGTTCACAAACAGCCTACTAAAATAGTGGGAAATTCCTAGCCACCACTGCAGTGATTTTCACCAAAATGAAGTGTAGGAATCAAGTGTGTTAAGAGACTCCAGATCTCACAAGAAAGATCTAAATAGCCACCTCCACCCCAAAACTAATCAGCAGTTGCTTGAACATTCCCCACTCCCTTCAAGAGCAGAGGTTAATGAACTGAAAGGGAAAGGTGCCTCCAAATGACTGCTGATAAACTTCTGAATGACCCGAGTTTGGTGACTCAGTGTTGCTCTCTAAATGAGCACTTGAAACACTTGTCTGAAAGCAGAAGCAGTGCAGAGATGCTGAGAGTGCTCCTCCCATCCTCCAGCCGGGCAAAAGTTCACTTTGCAGGAGCTGTAAACTGGAATCAGGAGGTTTAAAGAGCAGGCATTAATACAGTGTAATGGTACTAAATAATTAAAGGCCATTCTTATGCGGGAGGTCTGGAAAATCTTTATTACAGACTTGGATGTGAATTTTAATGCTTCTGATGGGCTGTGTATTAAGACCTGCTTTAACATTATCTGGTAAAAATGTAAGCTAGATGTTAGGCTCCTAATGTGTGCCTGGGCTCGCTTTCCTCCCACCAATGACTTTGTCAGGGACTCAGTCACTGCTCAAAGGACAACAGGTGACTAAAGATGCTAAAATTAGAACAGCTTGCCAAATGGAAAATACTGCTGCCCTCCCCCCCTTCCACACCCCCTCCTAAGGGCTGTTTCTCTGCCTCAGCAGAGAGCTGCCTGGGGTGTTCTCTAATCTTGTCTCTGCTAGCACAAGGGATGAGGCACAGGAGGAAAGAGGTGTTAGGGTGGGGGATTTGAGTCTGTTTGGGATCTATAGACCCCAAAAGCCTTGGTAGTGAAGAGATATTAAAACTAGTTACCTCTCTGTTGTGTTCTAATATGCAACCAGTACAAATGGATGCTTTTGTCCCCACTCCTGGGGCATCAGGATTGGCAGGGCACTTAATGATATCCCACTCTGGAGTTAGAATCATAGTTGAGATACAGTTCCCTCCTTCCCCCAAACTGCAGCCTGTCTGTTCAGGCAAGGAATTGATTCAGCATAATAAGCAAATGACCTGGAGAACCAAAATAAACACCTTTACTGTGTCCATGCAGCAATCTCCCAGCCAGGTCTTGGTCAGTCCTTGAGTCAAGGGGTCTTGAAATTTTCTTCTTTCCAGTTTCTCTTTTGCAGAAGCATAAGCATATCTGAAGTCTTAGTTTTAACTACTGTCATAGGCAAACAGATGCAATCACTGTTCTCTTCCTACAACTTCTTTCCCAGTAAGTTGCCACTTGCTGACCTATTTGACATCGATGGTTAATTTTGCTGAATGTGTTTTACTGTCAACTCCTGCAGCTGAGCTCAGCACCCCAACAGAAAGCAACACCCCTCTTCTATTTCTTTATTTTTCCCACCCTAGCACACACAAGTCATGGCTTTACTGCTGTCATGTTCCTAGTTTTAAATTTAGTTCCTAATTTTATGCATTTTCATTTAATTTTACAGCGTTCCTGCTGCTTTGGACAGTCAGTTACACTGAGGCTGTGTGTGTGCTGGGTGTGCACATGTGTAGGATAAGACACCTGGAAGGAGTATCAGGTCCTCAGCTGTTGTATCCACGTGCATCCAGTACCCATTTCCATAAATGAAGCACATTCCTCCTTGAAGACAGTTTAGTTTCTTACCCACAAACCTGCACACATTATTCTAAAACCTCTTATCTCCCGTGTTTAGAAACCTGATTTCCAGTCTGTGCTTACTCAGGATGAGTTTAGACTCTTGTGCTTGAACCTGCACTGTCCCTTGACCTAAGCGCCTCTCTTCCCTCCCCAGCTTTCTCTACTCATCTCCACTGTGTTTAGGAGCAGGAATTTCATTCTTGGGTTGCCTTGTGAAGCAAATCAAGCAGAACTCTTTCAATCTCAGTTCAGAAAGTCTCCACGCTTGTTGTCCTTCTGTAATCCTTCTCACACTGCAATTATCTTTCTGTGTGGATGGCCCAAACTGAACTCAGCCTTCTAGGTGGGGGTTTGCCAAGGCTAATATCATGGCTAATATTGTTTCTGCTGGAAATACTGTGCTTCACAGATTGTTGCCTCCTCCCTGGCTGGACTTGGTATGGATAATGCATTTATTGTATGCAGCATGTGTGAGCTTGGGGAAAAAAAAAGGTGATAAAATTTGCATAAAATGCACTTGGACCAAAGAAAACCTCTTGCAAAATAAGCTTTTTCTACTGTGCTCTCCCTCGTTCCCATCTAGGATGAATCAGTACAGCCATTACTGCAGCCAAGTAAAATCCACGTCCTCCTCTTGGTTCTCCATGGAGGGAACATCCTGGACTCAGGAAGTGGTGACCAGAGCTCTAAGCAAGGGGATGTCAACACCATCACGACAGTGTTTGACACAGTGATGAGGGTACATTACCCAGCTGCTCTTGGACACATTGCCATCAGGCTAGTCCCTTGCCCAGCCATCTGCTCTGAAGCATTTTCACTCGTGTCCAGGTAAGTTGATCCTACTGTGTCTCAGAGGGACATGTATAAAATTTCATTCCTTGGTTTTGTTTGGGTTTTTTTTTTTGTATATTTGCTTCTGTGAAGTGTTCTGCGTGTGGTAGTGAAAGCTCTGACCGTGCTTTGAGAATGCACTTTATTAATATACTAGTGAGGCATTCAATCTCGATTTCATACTTTGTAGTGAATACAGTAATCATGCAGTAAGAGTTTCGAGATTGATTTATTCTAATTAATCCAATAAATACTAAGGCTTTAATTCCTTGTCTGAGGGTTGTTCTGTCAGTGTAAGTATGTTGTCCTTGAAGATTTACGTTTGATGGGAGGGTAAGATTTATTAAGCTCTCGCCTATTCACAGTGGAATAAATGGACTTTCTATCTTGAGGCTTTTCTTTAATGAACCAAACCACAGTCCTGACCGTACTGTCTGCAAATGGTTTTTCCCCACTCTGCATCTTAGGCTGAATATTTCCCATGTCTCTTGCTCCCTCCAGCCTCAGCCCCTATAGTTATGATGAAGGCTGCCTGTCCAACAGCCAGGATCACATTCCCCTTGCTGCACTCCCTCTACTAGCCACCTCATCCCCACAGTACCAAGAAGCAGTAGCCACAGTCATCGTCAGAGCCAACCAAGCCTACAGCGAGTTCATCAGATCCCAGGAGGGCATGTCATTCAACGGCCAGGTGAGCCAGCTGCTCTTGGTAGCCGCAGCCAAAGGAAGAGCAAGGGAAGCAATTTCCTTCTGAAACTCTCTTTTCCATTAATCTCTCAGGGGGGATGGAAACATGACATTGTTGAGCTGCAGTAAGAAAGTGTTGTGCTTCCATTTCTTTCTTTCCGAGAGAGAGAGATTATTGCTTATGTTCTGTCTTGAACCTTTGGGATTTAGAGCAAAGTCTGAGCTTGTATTCAGAAATGAAGCTACAAAGCTGTGAAGTTAATCAGTTTTCAGCATGACACACCTTTCCAAATCAGGAATGCTACTTTTGTTACTAAACATGATCTCTGCTCCTCTTGCAAACCAAGGCTGTTTAAACGTTCCCGTCTTTAAAGGACCTTCAGCAGTTCGTGCTCGAGCTGTCACTGAAGTGGGTTTCTTTTTTGAGCCTGTGTGCAGCTGCTGCACCCCAGAAGAGACCGTGACTGAGCCTCGCACCTCTGTGAGCAAAGTGACTCTCTAGCCCCACGAGGTTTGAGCTATTGGATTAGCTGTCACATTGCACTGCTGTGGTGTGATTTATCCATCCTGAGCTTCTTCCCCACCAGCACCGTGTGCTGGGGGATGCAGACAGCCCTCCCCTACCCGGGGGTCTCGGTGTTTTATTGTCCCTGTCTGCTCAGTACCCTTGGAGGCAGCACAACGGTGCCTCTCAGGGCGCAAACAGAGGGCAGAAGCACAAGGAAGCTTGCCTGGAGTAGCACAGACAGCTGGCAAGGAGGGAAACAAGCTTGGTTTTCTAAGGCTGGAGTTAGCACCATGATCTGTGCTCTGTGTTGCTTTCACTTCACTCCAGTCAGCTGGTGGGAACAGCCAGAACCCATTAGCTGTGTTAGCTAACGAGAGTCTGCAGGCTACGAAAGGATGTTCACTGACTGAATAGTTTCACTGATGAAAAATCACAGGGCATCCTGTTACTGCAGCTTTCTGAGGTATAATCCAGCACTCTGCTGAACGGGCAGCTCGGAGCTGAATTCAAGGGGCTTTTTGTTTTGTTGGTTTTTTTCCTTTTTCCCTTCTCTCCTTTTTCAGGTTTGCTTGGTAGGGGACTGTGTTGGAGGAATCCTGGGATTTGATGCCTTATGCTACAGCAATCAGACTGTGTCCGAGAGCCAGAACAGCAGTCGTCGAGGAAGCGTTGTGAGTGTCCAGGTAATGCTGGCTCCCAGTGTCTACTGGAAATAGGTCTGTTGGCCACAGTGCCTCCGTGGCCTCTTTTTAGTAAGGATCTTTTCATCAAACAACAAAGACTCTATTCCTTATCGAGGGCAAATGTGTTTTAAGGTGCATATTGTCTCAGTTTGGGTGCATTTGCTCTGGACAGGGATAGTTCACCCTCTGGTGTGAGGCATCACCCACACTCTTGGGAAGTGTTTTGGTCTGAGATACTGTATTGCCCTCAACTGGATCTTGAGGTAGATGGGGAAAGGAGGAAGGAGAAGGCTATAATGTGGGTGGGTATATTCCTGATTGAGCTGCTAGAGTGCTGAATCCATGTATTTCAAATCCCAGGATACCGACCTCCTGTCTCCTGGAATAACGGTGAACAACAGCTACTGTTCCAGTGGCTCTAATCTGGAAGCCAGCAGACACCTCAGCAGGAGCAACATTGATATTCCCCGTAGCAACGGAGAAGATCCAAAGAAGCAGCTGCCACGAAAAAGGAGTGATTCATCCACCTATGAACTGGACACAATAAAGCAGCATCAAGCCTTTCTTTCAAGGTAAGATTTTGAAGGAAGAGAACCTGTAATATTCTGGAGCTGAGATTGGAAACTGAATGTGAAAAAAAAAAAACAAAACCCTGAATGTTGCTTTGTCATCCTGTGATAAGCAAGGTGGAGGAAAGTGTTTCATTGAGATTAGAGGGGTGTAGACTTCAGTGTGTTGTATATGGAAAAAAAAAAAATAATCAAATTAATAGCTCTCTTGCCGAGTGGCAGGGAGAGAATCCAGCTGCTTCTGCTGCATCTGTAGTTCAGTGGCAAGAAGCCCTTTATCCTGTTGTTTGACAGCCAAGACAGGCAGCTAGCTGCTGTTCTGCCGCTCTGCAAGCGCAGGATAGAGGTCAAAGCAAATGTAGAAGTCACACGAGGGAAGACGGTGAAGGAGAACTGGGAATCCAGGGCTGGATTCATCTCGAAGCATCTCTGAAAGCTGATGTTGAGCTGGCTGGCCTGCTCTTGAGAAAGGTGGGGATGAGCTGAGTAGCCATCAATTTTGGCCTAGTTCAAGCATGAGATGGAATTGCAGCGCCCTTTGCTGTCATGGAAGCAGGTTTCTGCTGTCGTGGTGGCAGGAGGCTCTGGGTGAGACATCTCGAACTCTAGCTGGGTGGCTGGTTCATGGAACAACCTTCAGCTGCACCCGAGGATTGTTCTGTCTGTGTGGCTGTTTGGCAAAGCAGCTCAAGTTCCCTGTTTGGAGCAGGGTCAGGAGATCGAGTTCTGTCCCCTGCCAGAGCTGCTGTGTTGCACCAAGGTCATGTTTCAGATTTGTTGCTCACTATCAAAGCCCCCACTGTCCCATTCCTAAGCTTCTTCAGCTGGACTTTCAGAAACTTACCTGTTAGTAGAACTGACACAATTTTCACAGCCCATCTTTCCATTGCTGCTGATCGTTCAGGGGACAGTTCTGCAAGCCTGAAGGCTTTTTCTGACTGAATCATCTTCTTCAGTCCATGAAACTGGACAGTCCAGATCTTCTCCTTCTGCAGGCCTGGAGGAATGGATTCAAGCTGCAACAGGGGAGCTTTAGACTGGACAGTAGGGAAAAATTTTTCACAGCAAGAGTAGTCAGCCACTGGAACAGGCTGCCCAGGGAGGTGGTTGAGTCACCATCCCTGGCTGTGTTTTAAGGGTCGTTTGGATGTGGTCTTGAGGGACATGGTTTAGGGGTGAACTTTGTAGAGCAGGGTTAATGGTTGGACTCGATGATCCCAAGGTTGTTTTCCAACCTGAATGATTCTATGAACCTCAACATCCTCTTAATCCCTCTTCTGCCATGTCCCAGGTGCTGGGGAGCAAGGTCCCCACCACCACTGTCTGCACTGCAGTTGTGTCCAAGGCTGTTCCTTTTTGTCCTGTGCTGAGCTGAAGGTTTCTCCTGCGCTTCTGCCCCTCCTTTGCTACTTGCAGTCGTTGCTCCAGCTCAGGGACTTGTCCTTCTGTGTCGGGGGCTCTTTTACAAAAGATTCATAGAAGAGAGAAAGTATCAGAGTGGTGTTGGTGCAGAGATCCTGTATTCCGGAAGACAGCTGCATTTACAAAAACCACAATAAGCTCCTCAGCAATTTCCAGCAGGTTAATAAAAGGCAATCAGTCTCTTGTTCTTACCTTATCAAAACAGCCTCCTGTACTACAGGAGAAAATATGAGTCATGCAAAAAATTTGCTCTTTTTCCTCCTTGTTATTGACCTCAGGGGCACGGACGCAGTGAAGGAAAATGGGCTGGCATCTTGATGCAGTTTTACATCTAGTTTAGAGTAAGTGCTGGGCCTGATGTGGATAATGGATTGCAGTTCCTCATTTCAGGTGGCTTTGTCTTGGTCCTTCCTGCTGCATCTCCACAGCATTGTGCCTGCTCCCAACATGAAGCCATTGGGAGTCCCTGACAAGGACTGTCAGTGCTCAGCACGGCGATGGATTGATGCATCTTTTACTTTTAGAGTTTCATAGTTGTTTTATTTTAATCTACCTTTAGACCTTGGGTCAAAAGTGAGTCACTTCCCACAGCTCAAGAGCAAGATTTCCTCAGGGAAAGGGGTAGGTTGAAGCTGCTGTGTGAGCTCTTGCTCTCTCTTCACCTCTCCCTGTCTGCTCTGGGGTGCAGTGATGCAGCTCTGCTCCTCCCTCGTGACCACAGGGCATCACACCCAGCCCTGGACCTTGTGCTTACAGCCGTCGTGACCGAGCAGCACAGTCATCAGCAGAACACCCCGTCAGCCTCTATGGCTAAGTAATGATTTTCCCATTCAGAAACCAAGCCCTGATGTGACGCGGCTTCGTGCAGGAGATTGGCAGAACAGAGCCAAGTTTTCCTAATGGGCTGAGCAGCCAGGCAGCCTGGCATAGGAGGGGTGGTGGGGGGTCTTTCTGTCCGTGCTGACTGCAGATTTCAGCTTGTGCCAAAGACACTCATTTTTATTCGTGTATCAGACCTACCCCCTTCTCTGGGATAATGCCCAGCAAGCCAGAGCAGCATCTGGAGATTACAATCACACATTTATTTTTAAATTCAGTCCTTCTGCACAGCTACATTATTTCTGGCTGTGTTGTACTTGTATTATTGTAAATGAGTTGATTTGCTTCTGAAATCCATAAGCTCTTGTTTAATTAATGCACACAGTACATCTGCTGCTTCTTAAAGGGAGAACAGGGCACTGTAGGCTGCTCAGAGCATGATGGGTTCTGAGTTCCCCTTGGCTCTCGTTTCTTTTGATTGCTAAAAAGACTATCAGGTTCCCAGGAAAAAAAAGAGAAGCTGTCCAGATTGCTTAGCAGTATGAGCGTTCTCATTCTCTTCTGTTCCCTGCAAAGAGATGCCGTGGAAACACGGGGGGGAATACACCAAAAGCCCCTTGCTCCCATCCTGCCGTAACACATCTGCCCCCAGGATGGTCTTTACTTTTGCACCTTCATTTGACTCATGTCACTGTCGCCCCATCTTCAACAAATCCCAGATTTGCCTGTTCTGTCTTTGTCCTGATCTGGCAGGGGGGTCGGACTCAGCAGTCTTTGGAGGTCCTTTCCAACCCCTACCATTCTGCAATTCTGTGAAATCCAGACACGTTCTAAATAACTTTGTATTCCTTACACACGGCGAACGTACCACGCCGGAGTCTTGTCATGGAAAATAATTGTAGTTTCACTGAGGGTGGCTTGTTTTAGAACATGTTTCAGCATCGTGCATCTTGGCGGTGTGATCTCGGGGACATCAGAGAAACGGGAACGTGCTCGTTTTAGCTGTCACTGCTGTAACCCTCCTGTTCCTCTGGCTTTTGACATCACTGTTTTGACTTCCCATGATCTGTGTGTCTGGCATAAGCAAGCTTCTCATTTCCCTGCGGTTGGTACCCGGGAGGATAGTACGGTGTGTGTACATGTGTGCACCTTGAGACAACACGTGACAGTGAAGCACGAGAAGAAAATTCAGCATCCCTTGGGAGTGATATTTAGCAGAGGTGCCGTCTCTGAGCTGATGCTTTATTTGCCAAAGCAGGAAAACAAAGTCTGGGTGAAACCCATTTTAGTTCTCACGTGAGTGTGTGTTTGCAGCCTCTCATTTACTGAGCAGCTATTGCAGAGGAGGAGCGTGGGGTGGTACGGGTGGTGAGGAGCAAGCAGCCCTTTCCCCACGAGCACAGCAGTGCTGGGACCTCACCAGCCAGCACGCTGTCTTCTTCAGCAGTGGCCTTGATGAGCAAGCGCTATTGCAAGTGCCGGTGACCACCTGGGATTTTGACTTGTGGCCGCAGAGCTGGCAAAGCTGTTGCATCAATGCAACAAAAAACAAAGATGTTTGCATCATTCCCGACTCCAGGGCTGCCATCTGATTCTGTAGAAAAGCAATTGCAGCTTATTGCTTTTGGGTGGTAACAGAAGAATCTCCAAAAGCCATTTGTGAACCGGGTTATTAGCATTACACATCTGTCTTTTCGCTGTCTAATCCCAGATCTAGGCTGCAAAGAGGCACCTCTTCCTAACATGGGAGTGGATTTTTCATCTAAAATCCCCTGCTGCTTCTTCTTCAGTCTCCAAGGGATATGTGACTTTAAATCTCTGTGTTACATCTCTGTACTGCCCAGCCTGCGCTGCACACGGGTTGAAGTTTGCAAGCAGATTTGGCACCTGAAAGAGAGGGGGAAAGCTGGATGTGGTTTCTGTCATTACTCTTTGTCAGTAGTTACCTGGAGTCGCTGGGCTGAGGTCAAGACATAGTTTGGCAGTAACTCGATAGATGTGGCCTCACGGGCAGAAGAGAAGTGGGAATGTCCTGGGTGCATGATGAATAGAATGTACCACACGGCCGCTGAGTTAATTACCCCGGATCCCCAGTCCCAGTGAATGCCATACACATCTTGGAAGCTGTGGTGTAAACTTGGTGCACAAAGATATTAGCCTCTTGCAGATTTTGATCATTGTTTTTCTCTTTCTCCCCCCATTTTCTTTTTCCTTTTCAATCCTGTAACATTTGTCCAACCACTTCCAAGAGGAAGAAATGGGTAAGCACAGCTTTCCATAACATTTGAGAACAAGGTGATGGAAGGAACTCAAATGTTGACTTCCCCCAAGAAAGCATAGCAGTACCATGTGTAATGGAGTGAATCACTGTAAACCTGCTTTTTTTGCCCCCTGCTACTCTAGTAGTTTTGGCTTGCTGGTTATTTTATCTTGTAAATGACTCCCCTACTGGCAGCAGCAAAGATCTTGACTCCTCAGAGGGGAAAAAAAAAAAAAAAAAAGGAGGAGAGATAGGAATGTGTAAATGAACCCACTTGAAGCTTGGATTTGTAAAGTCTAAATTACACCAATGTGATGGGGTAATTGTTTTGAGGGGACGTTTTAATGTTTACTAAAACTGCAGTGCTGAGGCGTGGTGGGTTGATTGACACAGTTCCTTCACTAAAGAGATAGAAATAATGCTCACCATCAATCACCAGTCCAGCCTTCAATTACAAAAACACACCATCCATAACAATTTTGACTTGATTTTCTGTTCTTTTCCCAGTTTACATTCTAGTGTTCTGAGAAATGACCCAGGATCCAGGAGATCTAGTAGCTCTACTATGTTGGATGGAGGAAATATTGGAAAGTTTGAATTTGAGATCACTGACTTCTTCCTCTTTGGGTCTCCCTTGGGTCTGATTCTTGCACTGCGAAAAACTGTCATTCCAGCTCTTGACAGTAAGTCCTGATGTAAACTGCTGAACTCACTTAGTGGGTGATGTAAGCACCTCCTGCTACAAATGCAGTAATTTCATGAGACAAACTGGAAAAACCCAAACACTTATACAGAATATTTATCATGTGGCAAGGAAGCAGATCACCGTGTACTCTGATTATACAACTTATTTGCAGTGTATATTAAAAATACTGGGCAATTTTTGAGTCTATAAATATTGTAATAAATTGTTGTGGTTGAATAAACTGGAAGATGAGGGAAATGATAATTCTGTAGCACTTTCTGTTTTGTAACCCCAGAGTTGTCCTTTTTACAGACAAATATTTACTGTATTCTAACAAATAAGCTTTTGATACTTGAAGGTTGTTTTTCTTCATCTTTTTAGTCTTTCAGCTCAGACCAGCTTGTCAGCAGGTCTATAACCTGTTCCACCCTGCAGACCCATCTGCGTCACGCCTCGAGCCTCTTTTGGAGAGGAAGTTCTACCTTTTGCCCCCCTTTAATATTCCCCGTTACCAGAGGTTCCCACTGGGTGATGGCAATTCTGCTGTTCTGGGTAAGTCACTTTGGATCCATATACTCAGTCTAAAGGGTTATATCTACACTTTGCATAAAATTATCAAAGCAATTGGGAATGACAAGAAGGATAATTTGCCCTATAATGATGGTTTTATTCCTGATTTAACAGAAAAGTAGTTTTCTTCCAACAAAATCAGTGCCTTGTGACCCATATGCCCTTCATTTGTCGCACATCAGCTGCCGAGCGTCATGCTGTGGTGACCTCTCTATGAAGGTCCCAAGCTGGTGCTTGTGACTGGGACTGAATGAACCATGATTAACTTGGCAGAGTTTAGGACTTCGATGTTTGGAGGGCCAGTGAAGACTGGAAGGAGCAGAGTCAACAGTGAGATGATGAGATGATTGACTTGGTTGCAAGCTGTGCTTTTTCATGGGACAGGCTGCTGGAGATTGATGGGCTGGTGAACAGCACCTTGCCCTTGCCACCTTGCCCGTGAGACACTTTGCTTTCCTAGGATACTTAAGATTCCTCTGCCAGCAGCAGCCTCTTCACTTGCTCAACCCTGACTGCAGCTGTAACAAAGTCTGAAATGGCTGGGTGCACGATGCCCTTCTGTCTTCCTGGGTTGCATTTGAACCAACTGTGTCCTGACCATGCCTTGCCTCAGCTCCCATCACATCAGTGCTCTTGCAGTTGATCTGATAAAATAAATTATATTTCCTCCCATCTTCACCTCACTTCTCTGCCTAGACTGTCATGATTTTGTTGCCATTTCAGTGCAGACTCTCATTGCAAGGAGCTCTCAGGGAAGCTCACCACTGTGCGGAACTAAATTTGACCTTTCTGATTCACCTAAAGCTTTGATTCCCTGCAGGGTCAGGAAGAACAATTGCACTGTAATTTTTCCCTTCCTAGAGGCTTGTTAGTCAATGGCTACTTAAAGTTAACATTGCAACTAAAGGTCCCTGCTGTAAAACTAGACTTGGAGCGCACAAGCAGTGCTGGCAAACCAGAGTAAAATATCAGAGCCACCAGGTAGAACAATTGGGTTTTGGTGGTTGTTTTTTTCCCCCCAAACTCTGGTAGCTTTCCATTTGTTTAATATTAGAGTCGTGCAGAACTAAAGGAAGAAGAATGTGTATCTGGAGCTGAATAATTCTGGTGATATTCTGCATCATTTTTAAATTGAAAATCCAAAGCAGTGGTCTCCTGTGTATCAGTCTCTTTAAAGATTGTCTTGTAATTGCTGAATCTGGAGGTCTGATTTGTAAAATGGGCTTAAACTAAACCCTGTGTTTAATGAAGTGAATCAAATACTTTCTGCAGGCCCCACTCATTTGTCAAATTTAGCAAAGATCTTGCTGCAACACTTTGTAAAAATGGATCCACCCACAATTACGTTTGTACCCAGTCCCACAGCTCAGGGAATCTATAGCAACTTGAAAAACAAGTTGATTTTTGGGTCTATTCGAGGTACTAGCTGCAAGTGGCTTCTCAAAAAAACTAAAATCCTGAACATCTTACCTTCTTCCTCTCAAATACCATTCAAATCCCCTGTTCTCACTGAAGCCAGAGGTAGAAACTCTGTTGACACTGAGCATCTTGCATGCTGGTTATCATTCTGAATAACAGCAGAGATCTTACTAGTTTGTGGTGCCCCTTTAGACCTTTTGAGTTGGCTGTGCTGAGAGAGATATTTGCTATGCACTGGAGAGGAGTTAAACAGCAATTAGCTCAACTATGAGAAGGGTAGAGTGATTTCAAATCCCTCTCCAGGTTTGAGCTTGGTTAGTTTAAGAGATGCTGCTCTGCATTGATGAATAAAACTGACAAAAAAAGGAGCTTTAAATTCTCTTCTTGTTGGACAAAGCCTCTTTGCTTATCATAAACTAACAGGCTATTCCTTCCCATTAAAGTCAAAATTTCAGTGTTGTGATTTACACAGAAGGGTTGTTCTAAGCGTGATTTGCAAAGCTGCCACTGAACTTCGTGTTCACCATAGGGTGCTCCAGAAAAGTTAATTGCTCCCCTAATTAAGCTATCTGATTTGGTCATCACATAAAACTCAGGTGCTCAATTATCATTTGGTATGTACAAAAGCTTCTGTACCACTGCTTGTGCATATTTCCTCATGCAGATAGCTAGCTTTTTTTCAAGTCCAGGATTCAGAAAGCCTCTTAGGCTTGGTTTTTTTTTTTTGGTGGTGGTTTTTTTTCCATTTGTACTAAATGTTGGGTCCCCGTTTCATTACAATCAATTTGCAGAATGAAATCAAATTCACATCCCTGCTTACTCCTGTGCTTTGCACTGTGTAGGCTGAGTCTGATTTGAGTAAATCTCCCCTTACAACATACCTTTTCCCCTCGTAGTAAAAAGATTTCTCTGGAAATTTATGGATTTGGGTGTTTTTGGATTGGGCTCATTGGAGAAGCTCGTTAAGAGGACTCCCTGTTGTTGCTGAAATGCCATCGTTGTGCTCTCTGCTACCAGTTAATCTCTCTGATGTGGGTCTCTTTGGAAAGTCACCCATGTTTTGTTTCTTTTACTCTATTTGAAGGTTGTCTTTTCATTGAAGATTCATAGTTGAAGTGCTCAGTTGTAACTGTTCGTATGTTAACACTTTGTGGCCACTTGTCTGTTGTTCTTTGTCCTTCTGTTTTGTTATTTTTATTTTTTTTTCCCCATCTGCTTCTAGTTGAGACAATCCAGAACAATCCCATCCTCCTCATGGAAAGTAGCCCTCTGGGTGCTCTCCAGCACCAGGACAGCTTCATGGAAACAAGTATCCCCGTTCCCGTACTGAATTGGCAAGATGTTTCCAATAAAAGTGCTGGTTTTGCTGAGTGTGTGTAATCTACACTTTTGTATTGTCTATGGTGTTGGGTACTTGGGGTGATTTTTTGGAAATCCTACTGTTGCCTCTTGGAGTTGAAATCTTCATGCTGTGTCTCAGGCTGTGCCACATGAAATAACCCCTTGGGATCATGCTCGGGTCTGGGAGACCCACTGTGAAAAGAATGAGTTGAGAGTACAAATTCTGTCCTTTTCTGGTGTTGATGCTAGAAGAGGAGACCGCTGCCATGCGCCTGCTCTTGCCCATCTGTGGTGGCTGAGCTGCTGGAAAGAGGCTTTGGCACAGAAAGGCCGTCCCTGGGTGGCCCTGCCTGTGTGCAGGATCCCCTGGGAAAAGGTTGGTTGTCTGCAGTGTGCAACTCCCAGCTGTCAGCTTCACCACATCGTGGCCAGAATGCTAATTTCTGTCTGTGTCAGGCCACGTTCTCTCCTTTGGAGCATTCTGTGTTTGGACACTCCTTGTGGCTCTGCTGAATACAGTGACTGAGGCTTTCAGACCCCAAGGAGGCTGTACGTGTTGGCTTTTGAAAATTAATTTCTTGATTCCTGCCTTAAAAGCAAGGTTTGATACATTTGTTTTGCCTTATGTTCCATTATAAATGCTGCATGGCCTCATTTATTCTGGTTGTGGCTGGTGCTGCGTCTGTGATTTTAATGAGACGACTTTGTGTTAGTTTTTTCTTCCCCATGTGTCTTCTTTTGCCCGTTCTCACCCCCTTTACTTGCCCGTTCTCATGCCTTTTTCAGTGTTGTGCATTGAGAGCTTGGTTCTGCTGCCTTGTTGTCTTTAACAAGCTGACCCTTGCTGTTGATGAGCAGTCCAGTACGTTATGTGGTCATACAGGATGGCAACTTTGCTGACTATTTATTGCCAATAGTCTTTCCCTCTGGTTTTTGAAGATGTTGATGATTTTTAGCTACGCAGTTGCCATGTTGCCTGTGCTGTGATGTTCTGGAACAAAGCTGAGGGAAAGGATCTGCCTCTGTTAATTAATCACTTTGGAGGTCAATGATGAAATGCCCCTTACCTGTCATCTGGAATTTCCAGCTATCAGGACAGAGCTTTTAGAAGCTTCTCTGCTCTTTATCTTGTGTGTCAAGAGCACAGTGTGGCCAAGTAGTGCTTGGCTTGACTGTAGCAAGCGCTGAATCCTTGTTCAGCCACTGGACTGTGGGGAAATTTCCAGAATCATTAAAAACTTATGGACAACAGAAATCTATGTTGCTCTTGATCTCAGGGTAGCAACTGCAGAGTGCCCAGTGCCAACCAGTGACTCCAGTGAAAGCAGGGTCTGGCCCAT
>JANHGN010008330.1:132965-153452 GCA_024605025.1 Megaceryle maxima
AAGGACTTAACACAGAGCCAGCAGTTCATTAAGAGGATGGCCCAGTGCTGTTTGCTTAGTGGGAAACAATTAGCAAGAACATTGACAAACCAGTTCATAAATGAAAAGGCACAGCACTGAATAAGTATTAAAGATCCATAGGTGGGCCAAAAAAAAATATTTTTTGGTTTTTTTTTTTTTTTTAAAAAGTGATTTTGCTTCTTATATCACCTCTTCTGGAAGTACAGTTACATCTCTGATCATTTCCCTGGCCCAGCGTGCACGGTTCGAGCAGCAGCGGGTCCTTGGCTGGGAGAGAGGGTGCTCAGGACACAGCTCGAGCCAGGTCTCCTCTTCCTGAAGCTTCCTCATTCAGATAAAGTCTGCCCTCAGAGATGGTACAAAGTCCACTTCAGTCAGCACACTAAACTGGGGGCACCTCCGTCCTTATCTAGTGACAGAAAGGAACAGCTAATCTTGATGAAAGTCTTGCTACTGCTGGGCCTGGTCCAGCCATCCAGCTTCACCCTGGGCTTGAAGTGTTCACCTGACAAACCTCCTCACCATAGGAGCATAGAATTGTCAGGGTTGGAAGGGACCTTAAAGATCATCTCGTTCCAACCCCCCTGCCGTGGGCAGGGACACCTCCCACTAGAGCAGGTTGCTCAGAGCCCCATCCAGCTTGGCCTTAAAAACTTCCAGGGATGGGGCTTCCACCACCTGTCTGGGCAACCTGTTCCAGTGGCTCACCACCCTCACGGTGAAGAACTTCTTCCTAATGCCTAATCTGAATCTACCCACCTCTAGTTTTGATTCATGTCCTGACCGTGGTCAGGACACGAGTTGTGGCTGGGGATGCCACCTCTGCAATGCAGAAGACTTTAGACTATTGGCTTTAGGAGCAGGATCAGTTGCAGGGGCTGGGGTCAGTGGGTCAGTCTGTGCTGCTGTGGCATCATCTGTGACATCCCACCGTGGTCACTGCACCCCCCAGGAAAGCCCCCTTGGACTCCATCGTGCAAGAGTGGTGATGCATGAGGGGTTTGGTGCAAAGAATACAGAGTTTAGGAAATATGTTGTTAGTTGGTGGTGGGTTTTTTTTTTTTTTCTTTATTTTCCTGCAAGTTGAGTCCCAGGGCTTCATCTGGAAGTCGCTGTAACTGCAGCTTTTGGGGTCAAGGAAGATTTACTTGGGGGCAGTGGTGCATAGAACAGGATTTCTATCCATGCTTCCCACCCTGCCTTTTACTAGCCCTCATTTGTCTTAGAAACTGTCCTCATTCAGGGACAGAGGCTGTGTAGCTTGGGAAAAGGGAGAAACATGAGAGCAACCCCAGTGGGCTGGAGCACGGGAACACTGCTGTTGGGTGGCACTTCATCCCCTGCAGAGCAGACTCCTGTCACCAACGCGGGCGATGCTGAACCAAACAGTTCAGTAAAGCTAAAACAGTTCAGGCTTTTATGGGAGTGAGAATTCCTCCTCTGATGACACCAGGGTGGTGTTGGAAGGGCTGTTGAGCTTGGGTGTGTTTGCTTCAAACTCACCGTATTCAAAAGTCTTCAGTCAGGCCCTGGAAAGTGAGACTGGGTAAAAAGAGCAAGCCCAAAATACCCCCGTTTCTTCCTTAATTCACTTGCCACTTTCTGGGTTCTCAGAAAAGGAGATAAAAGTTCAGGCAGAGCTAAGTGAAGACATGATAATGGAGCTGGAGCTGCGATCAACCTGGGCAGCACCACATTTGGCCCAGCCTTTTCTCCTCCACGTGTCTTCCACCTGCTTCCTAATTCAAGCCACAGAAGTTTTATATTTGAGAGAGGAAGAAGTTGAGGCTTCTGGTAGGTGTTAGTTAAGCCTGAACCTGGTCTTCTTCCTAGCACAGATGAACCCAAACCTTTCCTAGCATCTGCCAAAGTTCAGGGAAGCTGATGTTCATCATCTGTGTTTGAGCTGCACTGGGGCATCCATTTGATGTGACTCAAGCACGTAAGCGCAGGAGGACCTCGCGGCCTGTACAGGCAAGGGGAAGGAGGGGAAGGTGTAACCGGGGAAGAGATGAGAGGGTTGTCCCAGCTCATCCAGCAGTGGCGGTGGAACCCTTTACCCTTGAGACTTTTGTGGGGTTGAATGCAGCTCCTGGCTTAGCCCATGTTCTCCGAGTGCAGCCTGCACTTGAATGGTCTCCTCTTGCTTATGCGGGTGCTTTCTGTGGTAAGAAAGCCATACTGGCTGGGTGGGGCTGGCTGGGTTGTGGATACTGGTAGCAGCCTTGACAGCAGCTCCAAGGCAAGGTGAAAAGAGGAGGAAAGTGGTGAGAAAGTGATGCTGGTAATGGCTTTGCAGGCACAACGTGGGCAGTGTGTGCAGCTCATCATCAGGTCAGGCTCCCGCTAAGGCTCAGATCTTGCAGTCCACGAAGCTTTTACACAAAGCAGCTTGTGGCCTGATTTTCCCTGCAGAGAACAGAATTCTTCTTTCAGTACTCAGCTACCCATTTTCTGCTTCAGACATTCCCTTTTCCTCCACTGCAGCAGGATTTGTGTGGGCACAGACACTGCCGCTGCGAACCAAGAGATCGGTGGAAGCAAATCAGTAGCCCCAAGCCACGGAGATCGATATTAAAATAACCCTGTTGCCAAAACAACACCCTGTGTCAGCTGCATCCTGGGATTACACCCGAGGATATCTAAACTGGCTGAAACAGGCAGAGGCTGTTGGTGTGTGGGAGTAACGTACTCACGTTCCCCACGGCATCTGCTGCCTGGCAGGGCACAAATCTGTGCCCTGTCTCATACCTACTAATAAAGTTCAGATGCTGCTCCTCAGGGACAGCAGAGTTGGGCAACGTTAAGAGCCATAGTAAGTAGCTTTGCATTCACACGTTCCTGTCGTATTGGTGCTGCTGCTCTGAAGGACTTGATGTTGGCATTGTCACTGCAAACCCCCTGCAGTGCAGGATCTTGGGATATCCCAGAGACATTTAATTTGGCCCTGCAGCATCCACAGAGGGGTGGATGTTCTTATGCTCACTGTTACAGAGAGAAAACCGAAAGGCACAGATTTTATCATGACTTTCAGTACCTGTGTTTGCCAGTCCTGAATGGTTTGGGTCCATTTCCCTCCAATACATGTGTAAGGTCCACGTGAGCATGACTTTTAAATCCTCCTCCTCTGTATTTATGAAGGGTTAGGCCACACCAGGTAAACCTTAGACTGGGATCTAAAAATCCAGACTTGCACGTTGTACAAAAGCAGCTCTGTTTTCACAGAGACTGAGCACTCCCCAACCTGCCAACACCATCTGGAGATGTAAGTGCTCAGCACCAGACTCCTTTCTTTCAGTGGCCCTTATTTTAGTTTAGTGAATGTTGGCTGTATCTATTAGCAATAAAATACAAGTTCAAATTTAGTCCCTGCCAGGCATGAAAATATTTTCTTGGTTTATTACTTTTTTTTTTTTTTTTGCATTAACGCTTCTGTCTTGGAAATGTTCCTCGAAGTCAGAATATTTCAAGAAAACAAATACCCCTATTTCTAAGGGATTTTTTGGTGTTCTCCTTACCTTGGTTATTTTGTCTTGATGTGAATATATAATGTTGAGTATATTCACATCTCTATGTATGACACATGCTTCTGTCATTGCTGCTTCAGTAAATCTGTCTGGATTTTTTCTTTGGAGTTTTGGATTTGTTTTTTGAGCTACTTATTTTGCTTCTCTCAATCAAAGACTGCTCCTCCCGCCACATGTCTCTCTGCCTGCTGTGGTGTTTGCTTTCTTTTCAAACCAGAGCTCTGATGAAATCTTTTTTTTTTTTATCCTTTTTTTTTTCATTCCAATTGGTTCTGAAAGGTTTTTGCACCTACCAGCCTTGTTTGCCTCCTTCCTCCCCTCGAGTTCACCTTGCCCGGCCTCTGTCTGTTGGTCTAATATTTTGATTTCCCTGTTTCAACTTTGTAGCAGATGTTGTTCAGTCTCATGGTGCCGTCTTCATGGAAAGCCCGTCCCTGTCCACCCCCATTTCAGCCCCTCAGTTCAGGGGCTTCCGGAGAGCCAGTGAGATCAGCATTGCCAGCCAGGTCTCAGGAATGGCAGACAGTTACACTGCTTCCAACATAGCCAACAGTAAGTGTTTCGCCCCCTCCGAGGCTACCCGCTCGCTGCTGCCACACACGGGGCCAGAGCCACGCAGCTTCTGTCTGTCTTCTCTGTCCGTCTGTCTGTCTGGGGTTCTACTTTCCATTAATAACAAAAAGTTGGAATTATTCCACCTCGGTCCGGTTTTGCCGTAGTCAGTGCGGTGTGTTACCAGGTCTCCTGGAGGAGCAGATGATCTGTTTGATTCTAACACGGGGGGTCACTGCTGGGTCATGTATGTTGGACTGTGCTGGTGATAAATGGTTCCAAAAAATATAATAATAATAATAATTGATAACTCTGAGCACTGTTTGGCTGCTGCGCGCGATGAGGGTTCACCCAAAGGGATGTTTCTGTGCCGCTGTTGATAAAGTCATTCCAAACCAGTAGGAATTGGCACGGCCAGGTTGATAATGAAGGCTGTGCCCTGGTGCACGTCACTCAAATGTGGTCCAGAAAAATAGGGCTGAGGAAGCTCCTCCGGGATGCTGAAAGGGAAGAACAGATTGGTGTTATTTATTTCTTACTTTGTGTTAGAAATTCAGCTCTTCTGTAGCCCGCAGGGCAGCTCAGAGCCAGCCAGTTATGACCCATGTCCCAGAGCTGAATGAAGAGTAAAATGGATTTTTAATTCATTGTTTTTCCCAAGACCTGTATAACTTTCCAGCTGATACCATGGAGGACAGTGGCCTTTGTTAACAGTTCCAGCCCTTCTTCATTTCAGCTGAGGTGTGAGATTAACAGTCTGTGTCCTCAGGGACCACTGATAACTCAGACTGACAAAGACTGAAAACCCAACAAGCTGAAAAAAACCCCAAACAAAACAAAATACCAAAAACCAACCAAACAAACAAAAAACCCACAAAGCCAAACAAAAAAACAAAACCAGCCAACCAAAACACTCCCCCCCTCCAAAAAAAAACCCTTCAGCCCAAAAAAACCCTTCAGCCCAATGTCTTAGTCAAGGTGGCAAAAACTGAGACATCCTCCATTCTTGGTGCATTAGAGTACACTGTGTAATTAACTGCTGAGGTTAATAACACTCCCCAGGGCAAGTTAGTTGCTGGAGGTCTGTGGGTGCTGGTCAGGGGCTGCTGTAAGTTCTTGCCCAGTTTGAGGCAACACTCGCCAGCAGTAACCTACCTGTGCTCTGTCACACGATGTTTTCTTTCCCACTGCACATCTGAGGGCTGATGCCACGTTCCCCGTGTGCATCTTTCTATTCATCCTGGTAAAACATCTTGCCAAGCACTTGCTAAATATTTCTCTGCTTGGGGAGAAGGTGTTTGCAGGGAGAGATGCTGAGTTTGGCCAGCCAGGACGGGAAGTGGGGGGCCATGGTCGTTCGCTGCAAAGTGTTGATGCCGTGGTGACGTGAGGTGGTGGAGGGCTCCTGCCTCTGCCAGCTGGTGGCAGGATCAGGCCCATGCAGTGCTTGCCTCTCTTTGCTTTCTTCGCTCTCTCCGCGATTATTTAGCTTCTGGTTTGTGTTGTTTATTCCTCCACGTGGAAAACCTGTTTCTGAGGTGGGAGGGGAAGAGTCCGGCCCCGGCACAGACTGACCCCATGTGCCCCTTCCCTCACCTCCCGAGTGCTGATGTGTCCTCTGAGCCCTGGGTCTGGCTTTGCAGCTCTTGCGCTCGACCTTGTTAGCGCGGTGGTGATGTGAGGGTGGCCGCGGTCTGTGCTCATCCCGGAGGAAATCTGGAGGGGCACCACAAAACCGTGGCTCCCTCCCTTCCTCCCAGGAGCCCTCCCTGGGGTGCAGCTTCCCTTGCACTCTGAATTTCTGGAGGATGAACCCAGCGTTGCCTGCAGTGTGTCTGTGTGTGCCATAATAATACGTGTGATTTCTGCTTGCTTTTTTTTTTCCTTTCTTTTAATTTTATGTTTCCTTTTAGAAACCAAACACCACCTTAATCATTGTAGAGGGTTTAGCCTTCTGTCCCAACTTGCGCTCCCTCACAAATCCCCTACCCAAACCTCATCCAAGAGACGTAGGCACCATAAACATGAAATCCCTTCAAAGGGAAGAAAGCTCAAAGGGCCGTGGAGTCAGGCTGCAGACTGTGCTCTTCGGATACCCGACCTCGACATCAAGACAGGTATTCTGGAGAGATCTGCTTCAGTTGACCTCCTCTCTCACGCAATAGTCACAGAACTTCACGACAAATCTCTGCGCTTTCACTGAGGCACTTACAATTTCTGATCACGTTTTAACAAGTATTTCTGTCACTTTGCTCCGAAGATCAATCATAACACGGCTAACAACTTGGCAAGAGCAGGAGTTCTTCTGGGCAGAGCTGTGGGAACAACGCTTCTGCCTCTACCACTGTCTTTTTGAGCATGGAAGAGTAAATCCTGTCTGCTTCCTACAAAGAGTCTGAAATTACCCAAGCTGGGGTCTTGCATGAGAATTGAAAGGTTGGGACATGACCAGGAGCTGCCAATTTGGAAGACAGGGAGTCAGAAATGGCAGCGAGGAGGTGCCTGTGTGCTCTGGAAAAGTCATCTTGAGCCATCAACACCCTCCTCCTCCTCCTTCTCCTTCCCCTGGCTCTGCAGAAAAGCACGGGGCGTTAGGCTGAGGGTGATCTGGGCATGCTGGGCCACGGGGATGTGCTGGTGCCATATCCCTCTGCGTGTTGCTGTGGTGGGAGCTTTATGCAGGCCTCTGGAAGGAGCTGGTGGGTCAGTCTTTTCCATTCAGTATCTGTGCTCATCACTAGCTAGATTTCCCTTAACAAGAAGAGTTTGTTGGATCGTACCTTGCACCTGACAGCTTTCCTGGAACTCCATGAAAAGGGAACACTGTCACAGAGGAAAAATAAGCTTGAGAAAGCCCTTGTCAAAACCCCAGCCTGCAACCTGCATGCAAACGCAGCTTCTCCTGTTGCTTTCTTGATCTGATCCATCTTCTCTTCCCGTGGCTGCTTTTCCAGGCCAGAGCGTGCGGTGGCTGAGGACTCCTCACTGCTGGGAGAGCAGCCCACACCTTGGGGGCTGAGGCTTTGGGCCAGGACGTGGCCATTGCTAGGGGCTCAGAAAGGATGGGTGCGTGGGCAGAGTTCAGGGCAGCGTTGTGTGGTGGTGTCCATGGGTGTACAGTGGCTGTCGGACACTTGCGCGTGAGTTGTTCACTCCTGGAGGGAGAAACTCCTTTGCATTGTCCTTGCCCACCCAAAGTCCCAGTATGTTTTTCAGTTCCCCCATGCAATGAAGTCCTGGAGTTCTTTCTTGTTGGCCACTGCAGAGGCTGTGTCCCCAGTAGCCTAGGAGGGCAACAAGGACTTGTTGGGACCACCAAGCCCACCAGCACGTGCCGTATATCAGCTTGCGGTCCCTTTGAGCATCTCACGTGGGCTCCCAGTGGTCCTCTGGTGTGGCCAACATCTGGATGCTATTCCTCAGTGAAAGCTGAAGGAGTTGGGTGCAGGGCCAGCGATGGGCTGGGCCTGTACTGTGGTGGGCAGAGCACACACATCCTCCCTCCTTCCCACAGCTCCAGGGAGACTTGTTTCTGTCTTATGGTTTTGCACAGGGGTTCCCTGGCTCATCACACATGAGCCTTGGACCCCTTCCCTGGCCAATTAATGCCTGCCCTCTAGTGCCTTCTTATTTGCTTAAACCAAGGAGAGCTCAAGTGCTGGTGCTCTGGTGTGTTCCTCCCTTGCTTTGAGCAAACGCTGAGCCCTGGAGCAGTTGTTCCCAGTAAGCAGCCCGAGCAGCCTCGTGGCGTACCTGGAGTGAGGAGCCAGAGCCTTGAAATACCACTGGTGACCGAGGCTGCGTGTGCACAGGGACCCTCTTTGTCTGAACGAGTCTTTTGCTTCTAGTTGCTGCCAAATGGTGGGGAACCAAAAGGATCGACTACGCTCTCTACTGTCCTGATGCTCTGACAGCTTTCCCGACCGTCGCTTTGCCGCACCTCTTCCACGCGAGCTACTGGGAGTCCACGGACGTCGTCTCCTTCCTGCTGAGACAGGTACAGTCATCTCCCCTTCCACAGCCTTCCTTGGGCTGATAAATATTTGAGGCTTCTTGGTTTGGTTTCTTTACCACTGCCCCTTCCATAACTGTTCTCAGTACGTGCAAGTTTGGATCTCAGGTCTGAAACTTGGAGGAAACTTCTCGATATAAAAAGAAGAATAGCACCAAATAGGATAAAACCAAAGGAGAAGTTTTGTGTGAATTTGAGATGAGTTGATAGGCAGAGTCTGGTTCTCTGTTTTGGATTTCTAAGTTATTCAGATCTCCTCTAGGAACTCAGACCATCGTCACCACGCTGGGATTTAGTCCTAGTTCCTCCAGTACAAAGCAATTCTCCTAGGCCTAGGCAAATGGGGATTGCTGGTGTCTGACATCTCAGATTCTATCAACCTACATTTGGCACTAGATTTAAATTTACTGTTTAAAATGTGGTTTTTTTTCCTAAAATAAATATTTTTCCTTCAGTTCCCTGGAGATGAGGGGGAGTTATTTGCCTTACAAATTATGAAGCCCCCAAGGAACTGTACTTAGAGCATGGAACTGGGAAAAAAACAAACCTAAAAGCGACTCTGTGGATTGTGTTGCCCGCTTCGGCGCTTGGGTTTGCTCTGTGTTAGCTCAGCTGTTAAGCTGTCCCCGCTCTCTTCCAACCTCCTCGACTGCAGCTTTCAATTATTTATGATTCTGTTGGCAAACTTTCTTTCAGTGCTAACTTCCAAATAGCGTGGAGACCACAAACAGCAGAGATGTCAGTGCTGGTGGCAGCTGAGCGGTAGCAATAATCCAGTGAGACCCTTTCTTCCTGGGCTGTATCTGGCCCAGCGAGACATCTCTGTTCTTGCACACACCTTCCTGGATCAGCTACTGTGAAATCCCAGCCCCACATCGAGCTCAGCCTAACGGGGCTGAAGAGAGAGACCCGTAATTGTGGAAGAGTGGGAACAGTCACGACAATCTCGTACACAAAACACTCAAGAAATAGCCAGTGACTCGGGAGTCAACCCAAACCTGGGTCTGCAGCACAGCGTGGTGCTGCTCTTTGATATCTTGTGGCTGGAGGTACCTCACCCCACGTTCAAAGCCTGCTGGTGGGTGCCTCGATAGTCTGGTACCCCCCCTTCCCCACTGCCTGTCTCTACTCACTCATCTCTGCTTTGAGACCAGGGTTTTGCTCATCCCGTGTCTTCTTGCTGTCCTTCCAGAGCACCATGCCACTTCTTCCCCTAATAAGGACTTGTTTCTAATCGCTTTTGAAAAGTCATCTCTGGACAAAATTTATAAGTAAGCTGTTGAATAGTTTTAGCCTCTAAAGATTAAATCTTGTTAAAGCAAGTCCAAATAGGACCCAAAATAGATTTCCAATTTAAACGATTTTCAGTAAGACTTGTTATTTTGTTTACTTTGGACTTCCATGAACTCCCTCGCGAGCAAGCTCATCCTCCCTGGGGTCCTTTTTCCATTTCTCTGGAAGAAAAACAGCTTCAGCTCTACAAAGTGAGCTGGCCAGTGCCAGACCAGTACAGCCTAGGTCAGCTGGAGGGCTGCTCGCCACACAAGATCTGTTCAAGACCTTGTAAAAGAGCCCACATTTAAGAGGCTTCTTAATTTTTTGATGGGATTGGGGTCACTGATTCAGAGTTCTCTGTGCAGTTCTCTCCCAGTCTTACAGCAATCTTTGAGATGTCCCCTCACCTTTGGGTGTTATTCTTCCTTTTCCCTTCTAGAGCTTAAGAGCAATCTAGGTAGGATCTAACTCTCCTTTTTCCAGGTTCGTGCTTCTCCATCCCTGCCCGTGCCCTGGTGACTGGCAGGGATTACCCCCACAGGCTGGCTGGTGGTCATCACCTTGCCCCATCTCTGATTCTTGTGCTGGTGCAGTGATACCCCAACAGCACAAAGTCCTTAAGCCCTGTCAGCCTTGGAGAGGAGATCAGGATGGATAGACACCCTGGGCTGTGCCTCACATGTGGCTGAACCAGACCCCTGTGTGTCTCCACTGGGGTCAAGCCAGTGAGAGAAGCAAAAGCCATGGGACAAGAACGGTCCAAAATGCATTTAAATAGAAACAAGAACTGAGCTGAAGGAACATCATCTGTTGGCATGAGGTTGTTCAGAGCAGCTGGTGCTGGTTCCTTTGCGGGAACGGTAGAAGACTCATGTTCAAAGGAGGGGACCTGTCCTTTGCAGACTAATGAATGCCTGGAGGAAGGGCAGATATCTAAGTGCAGAACTTGTCCAGCTGTGTTTGAGTCAGTTTTGTACCTCCTGATGATCTGAACCTGTGTCCCAGTCAGGATTAAGTCAGTGCTGGCTGCAGGCTTTGCTAGTTCAGAAGAGACCACTTGTCCTTGCAATTAAAGGAGCAGCCTGTAAGACCTGCAAGCTGAGAAACCAAACATCCAGCAGGCAGACTGAGTCCACCTCTCTCCAGGAGCTGTCCTTCCTCAGGGCTGCTGTGGGAGATGTGAACAGCGTTGACAGGAGGGGTTGGGGGTCACTGCATGAGTGGCTGACAACTTGGTGGGACCTGTCCTCCTTCAGGTGATGAGACATGAGAACTCGAGTGTTTTGGAGCTGGATGGGAAGGAGGTGTCTGTCTTCACCCCCTCCAAGCCCCGCGAGAAGTGGCTCCGCAAGAGGACGCATGTGAAGCTGCGGGTAAGGATGGGTTTGGGGCTACCTCTGTGGCAGGAGGAAGTGCTGTGTTGCTTTTGATTCGGGCTGCAAGAACGGCTCTGAAGGCAGCCAGACAGGATCACGTTGGGCTGCTCATACATATTGGTGGTTATCTCCTACCCATGCCATTGTGAAAGATAGACTGAAAAGATCTGCACCAGCAAGGCCCCCTCTTGGCCTTGAGGCTGTAGAAACTCCAGAAAGTGTTGGCAGTGGGTCAGAGGAAGAGACAGAACATCTTTCAAAGTCCAATAATGCAAGTTCTCTGCTCAGTAAATGCCCTTTGCTCCCAGTAAACGTCTCCAATTCCCGCAAGAGGACAATTTTCTTCTAGAGCTGAATTAATGTCAGCAAATTTCTCTGGCAGCTGTTTGTATTGCCTCTTAAATCCAAAGCGTAGGAATTAATAGACAGTGTCAGAACTGCACGTACAAACTGCCGGTGAAATTGGCTTTTCAGCCGTGTACATGCAAATCCACCCCATCAGTGCAGGGCACAAAGTCTCACCTCTGCCACAGGTCAAATTCTTAACTCTAAAGCTGAGATCTGAGGGTGGAGGGGGGGTTGGGGCAATGGCACAGAGAAACCCATGCTCCAGCTTGTCCGGTTTTATTTGGTATTTCCCTGAGAGACTCTCCATTGGTGCCAGGTTTTTTTTCTTTTCCTTTTTTTATTTCTTTTTCTCTCCTTTTTCTCGTGACTCGTGCAGAACGTCACAGCCAACCACAGGATAAACGACACCATCGCTAATGAAGATGGGCCCCAGACCTTAACTGGAAGGTTTATGTATGGTCCATTAGATATGGTCACACTCACGGGAGAAAAGGTACCCTATCTGCTCTGGGGGTTGAGCACCATGAGGTGCAGAGTGTGGGGGATGGGGACAGAGGCTGGTCAGTGCGCCCTTGGCCCCTGATGGGGTTTGCTGCCCTTGCATCTTGGCCAGATCCCCCTGCTCAGACTTGTGTGGTTCCTTGTACCAGGAACAGCATTCATCATGGGGGTCATCACCACCAAGGCCAGGTTTCATTCCAGCATCCTGATGCTTGGTGCTTCTTGGCTCAGATCTGGGAAGTGCGGAAGGTGGAAGCAGGACCCAACCTCTGCTGCTGTCCAAAGGGTGGAAGGTCCCTGTGCTTGACCTGTTCTACTTGCCTGTGTCTTTAATGCTGTTAGTGACCCAGCCTTGCTCTCTTCCCAGGTGGACATTCACATCATGACCCAGCCACCCTCAGGAGAGTGGGTTTACTTTGACACAGAGATCAGCAACAGCAGCGGCAGGATTTCCTACGTCATCCCTGAGAACCGGCGCCTGGGTATTGGTGTGTACCCCGTCAAGATGGTGGTCAGGTGAGGTCCCCTGGGGCGCCGAGGTTTAGTCTGCAAGAGGAACAAAGGAGGAATTTGGCTGTAGAATATGGTCTTTCCTCATGGGGCTGCTCTGCTTGTTGGGTGGGGTCTGAGCCTGGTTTGCCAGTGAGAAGGACAAATTAATTTGTACTTTACGTCTGTAAGAGGAAGATCCACATTCTGTTCTGACTCCTGAATCATCAACAGCTTGGTAACTGAGCTCCCATCGCAGGAGGTGGCCCTCTGCTCCCCAGGCTTACTGCCTCACAGTCACCTGCAAAACCCCACAACTGGGCTTATTTTAAAGACCATAAACTTGTCCTTGGGAGACAGAACTTTCTACTCGTGATAATTCACAGCCCAGGGGCTCCAGCTCAGCTCCAGTTGCTGGTGTTGAGCTTTGGAAGGAGAAGGAGGAAGGGAGCATCTTCTCACTGGTGAACCCAGCAGTGGTTTGCTGGGAGTATTTCTTCGAGTCACTGACACCAGGGCTCCAGAGCACTATTTCCATCCTCACTTTAACACAGAGACCCTTGTGCAGTGCCCATCGCTGCTGTAACCGAGGGTGGCATCACCACCAGAGCCTTTAGTCCAGATTTAGATGCTGCCTTGGGCTTGTGGTCCACTGCAGGACTTGGTGATACCTTCTGAAGATCTTAATGCTTCTATTTACCCTCATGCCTTTCAGGGGTGACCACACGTACGCAGACAGCTACATCACGGTCCTGCCGAAGGGGACGGAGTTTGTGGTGTTCAGCATCGACGGCTCCTTCGCAGCCAGCGTATCCATCATGGGCAGCGACCCCAAAGTCCGAGCCGGAGCGGTTGACGTCGTAAGGTCAGTGTCAGGGGCTGGGGCAGCTGGTGTGTTTTACGCTGGTGTTGCTCTAGGTCTGTGATCCATTGACTTGTGGCTTTCCTTCTAGGCACTGGCAAGACCTCGGCTACCTCATTATCTACGTCACCGGCCGCCCCGACATGCAGAAGCAGAGGGTGGTAGCGTGGTTAGCACAGCACAACTTCCCCCATGGGATCGTCTCCTTCTGCGATGGGCTTGTTCATGACCCGCTGCGCCACAAGGCCAACTTCCTCAAATCCCTCATCACGGACGTAAGCCTGGGGCTGCTGAAATAGCCATCGTAGCATGGGTTTCACAGAATCATAGAGTGGTGGGGGTTGGAAGGGACCTCTGGAGATCATCACCCCACTGCCAGCCCAGGAACACCCAGGGCAGCCCACCCAGGAACAGAGCCAAGTGGGGTTTTAAAGTCTCCAGAGCAGGAGACTCCACAACCTCCCCGGGCAGCCTCTTCCAGGCTCTGTCACCCTCACAGTCAAGAAGTTTCTCCTCCTGTTGAGGTGGAACCTTCTGTGCTCAAGTTTATACCCATTGTTTTTTGTCCTATTTCTGGCTGCAACAGAAAAGAGATTGGCCCCTTCCATTTGACACCCACCCTTCAGATATTTATAGACATTCATAAGATCCCCTCTTGGTATTCTCCACTCAAGACTAAACAGCCCCAGTTCCCTCAGTTTTTCTTCACAGGGGAGATGCTCAAGTCCCTTCATCATCCTTGTAGCCTCCATTGGACTCTTTCTAGTAGATCCCTGTCTCTCTCAAACTGGGGAGCCCAAAACTGGACACAGTATTCCAGGTGTGGTCTCACTAGGGCAGAGTAGATTGGGAGGAGAACCTTCCTACACCTGCTGGACACAGTTTTCTTAATGCAACCCAGGATGCCATTGGCCTTTCTGGCCACAGGAGTTTAGGTTGCTCCTTCTCCAATTTCTCATGTCAGCACCAGGCTCTTGGCAGCAATGTGACCTGCACTGGAAGATTAATCTGTTCATTTTATTTTCATCCTTTTATTGCTCTACAAAAGTGTCTGCGCTCTTAAATAGCATCGTCTCTGCTCTGGGCTGCTCCACTCTGTCACTGATCGGTCCAACACCAAATGCCTCATGAAACAGAGGCAGCAGAACCTGCCCTTCCCCACACACCCACTTTTTTCACCTGCTTGGTGGCTTTCTGGCTGCCTGTGGTATAACCAGCAGGTCTGAGAGGACATGGAGCTGCTGCAGAAATGGCCTTGTGCCACATGGCCCCCTGATAGAAGACTCCATGGAGCATCTTCCCAAGCATTCAACCCCAGGGAGGTCTTAAAGTCGCTCAGCCCAGAGCCTCAGAGAAGTTTAGCAGTGTCTTCTCTGGCAAGTGAAGGAATTGCCAGTGTCCTGAGCGCTTGCGCCCTGCCTTGAGTAGCAGGGAAAGCCCCTCATTAGCTCTTGGACTCTTATTTTGGCCAGAGTCACAGTGGTGGGGGAGCAGGTGGCCTTTGCCTTCTGCTCACTGTCCCTTGTTCTCCACAAGAAGTTTGTGACCAGGATCAGAGACTTCCTTTCCATCTCCCTGGCCTGCCTGCAGCTCTGGAGACAAGCTGGCTGGTTTGTGGTGGCACCAGTGCCCACATCTCCCTAGCCAGCCTCTGCTTCAGACCACTACAGAAAGGGTCAGCCAGGAGCTGCTCTCTGCCCAGCACAGAGACAGAAAAATCCCTGAAAAACGATGTATTTTTGCTGCCTGCCCCTCCTCCCTCTGCCCGGCAGAGTTAAGCAGCAGCGCTGCGGACGGGGATGCCCCCTGCTAACGCTCGCTGCACAGGGGGTTGCAAACCTCTCCTCACCCCAGTCACGAGTAGGCAGTGAAGTGTGCGGTGTCCCTGCCCCCCACGGACCTCAAGGCGAAGCTGGGGATCAGCAAGCTGAGATCTGCTTTCCTCTTGCTGTTCCTCCTCTTGTTCTGGCCTGTAAACATCCCTGGCTCTGTTAATTAGCGCTTTGCACAGCAGTGCGTTATCCAGCTGGGAACTTACATAAGTTACTGAGTTGAGATTCCCACAAATGCTGTTTAAAACAGGAAAAAAAAAAAAACAACCCAAAAACCAAAACACGACAAAAAACTCAACCCCAGAAGCCAGCCCTGCCTGCTGAGCAGCACAGAGCAGCCGTATGCTCTGACCACGTGTTGCTTTCTCTCCTCGCAGCTCCACATGAGGATCCATGCGGCATATGGATCTACGAAGGACATCTCTGTCTACAGCTCCATCAGCCTCCCACCCACGCACATCTACATCGTTGGCCGACCCACCAAAAAGCTGCAGAGCCAGTGTCAGGTAGGAGCCAGCTTGACTGAGTCTTGGAGGTGCTGCCACGGGAGGCCTCCCGTGGAAGGGTGACAGGAATTTGTCATCTCTAGATAGATTGGTGACTGAGCTAGTGTTTGCCAAGAGGGTAGGAACTTTCCCACATACCAGGACCCATCAGATCAGTCTGAGTCGTTCCATGTCTTATGTATCACCCCAGAGAACCTGGTGCAGCAAATGCATTTGGCTGCCAGTGGCTATCAGGAAAACGTGTCATAGAATAGTTTTGGTTGAAAAAGATCTTTAAGGTCATCAAGCCCAACCTTTAACCCAGCACCTCCAGGGCACCACTAAACCACGTCCCTCAGCACCACATCTGTGCATCTTTTAAAAATCTCCAGGGATGGTGAATCCACCACTGCCCTGGGCATCCTGGGCCAGGCCTTGATGACTCTGTCCATGAAGAAATTGTTCCTCAGGTCTGAACTAAACCTGCCCTGGTGCAACTTGAGGCCATTTCCTCTTGTCCTGTTGCTTGCTCCTTGAGAGAAGAGCCCGACCCCACCTGACTCCAACCACCTGTCAGGGAGCTGTTGAGAGCCAGAACCTCCTTTTCTCCAGACTGAAGCACCCCAGGTCCTTCAGCTGTTCCTCACCAGACTTGTGCTCTAGACCCTTCCCCAGCCACGTTGCCTTTCTCTGGACATGCTCCAGCCCCTCAATATTCTTCTCAGAGTAAGGCACCCAAACCCAGTATTCAAGGTGCAGCTTCACCAGTGCCCAGTCCAGGGGGACCATCCCTGCCCTAGTCCTGCTGGTCACACTATTTCTGATAGTGCCCCATCCCTTTAACTCTCGACCCCGTCCCTTCTCGTCTCACAGTTCATCACAGAGGGCTACGCGGCCCACCTGGCCCAGCTGGAGTACAACCACCGCTCGCGCCCCGCCAAGAACACCACGCGCATGGCGCTGCGGAAGGGCAGCTTCGGGCTGCCCAGCCAGACCGAGTTCCTGCGCAAGAGGAACCACCTGCTGCGGACCATCTCCTCCCAGCCAGCGGCCACCAGCGGCAGCGCCGGCCACCGCCCCGAGCGCACCCAGAGCCAGTCCGACAGCGACAAGGAGAGGGACAGGGAGCGCAGCCAAAGAAGCATGAGCATTGCCACGGGATGCTGGGGTCGGAGCACGGCGTCCCGGCTGGAGTCTGGCCTCTTGGGGCAGAAGTAGCCAGGCCAGAGCCAGCGACTGTCGGCTGCAGCCACCGGAGGAGAAAACAAAAGGAAAGAGGGATAAGGCCGGTGTTACGGGCTGGAAGGGTAAATATGGTGCTACTCTAATAACATCATGGTATTCTGGGAAGAGACGGGATGTTTCCCGTGCAGGCCTTGCAGCAGGAGCGTCGGGTTTGTGCAGCACAAGCCCAGGGAACAGCTGGAATTTGCAGAAGGGGGGGAAAGTTTCCAGGTCAGGATCGCGCGCTCTCCTGCCTCCTTCTCTTATCCAGGTTCAGTGACTGTAAATACGTGCCTCCTCGCCTCGTTAGCCATCGCTCTGACCCACGTGACCGAGTGCTGTCCTCAGAGCCACAGGAGCAGGGGATGAGGCTGGGGGAAACTCATTCTCGGTTGTCCCAGGAGTCAGACTGAGGTGCTCTGCCGGTGCCGGCGCGGGGTGGGTTTGGGGCTGGAGGAACGTGCCATTTCCCCGGCGCGGACGGCCCCGAGCCAGGGATTTAGCGTGGGCTGTGCCAGGCAGAGCAGCCGAGAGCTTTACCTGTACAAAGAGCTTCAAAGTGCAGCCACTTTCTCCAGGAGCATGCGCAGCAGCAAAGCGTGAAGGTTTATCGATGCTGGCGGGAGAGGCGGAATGTCGGCAGATTCACGCCCAACCAAGTGGGGTCCTTCTCGTTATTACTGTTATTTTTTAAAGAGACCTTTTAGAAGCTGGTGGAATTTAATGCATTGACCTATTAAAAGAGGAATACAAGCTATTCTGTTTGAGCTGTTACAAACCTCAGACGTTTAAAATTGCTGTTAAAAGTCTCCAGCTACTCTCGCTGTGTATTATATCCTAGAGTAACCACCGTTTATCTGGAAGTGGCTGAAGACACTCAGCTAGATCACATTGCAGTTCCTCTCATCCAAATGCAGGGTCTGACTCTCTCGACACCCACCTCGGAGACGTTTTTTTTTTCTTCTTCCCAGGTTCTCTCCAAGTTCAGTAGCAGCTTTCATGGGAACTAGACTCGCTTCTTTTACCTGTAGTTACTGAACTGTACAAACCTCATTGTTTTTTGCACTGATGATTTTTAGAATGGAAACCTGTTACCATCTCATGTAGCTACACCTCACTGTTTGTAGTGCATGACAATGAAATACTGCTAAGCCAGGGCGTGTGTGTGTGTATATACATCTATGCATATACATATGCACACACACGTATATATATGTATATGTATATATTTAAAAACAGCAACAAAACAAAATCTGTGCGGAAGTTTTTTCCAGCAGTAAGGAGACTGTAAGGAAGTGTGCCAACAACGTCAGGCAACCTTAAAAAAAGGCCATATCTTAAATTTTCCCGGTGTGTTGCGCAGCGGATGCGCCCGAGCTGACGGTTTACACGCTGCTGGAGCGAGCCGGAGCTGGGCGCGTGGCAGAGGGGAGCTGCCGGGGCACGGGGTGATGCGCTGGCTGCCGTTGGCACCCCTGGGGATGCCGAGACACGCGGCTCTGCAGCAGCGGAGGAGAACAGTGCCTAGAGCGAGGGCTTGTCCAAAAGCCCCTTACCCTTGTCCCTCCTGGGTCAGCCTGGCTCCGGTGATGGGCCCAGTTTCCTCCTCGCACATGCTCTGGGGTCTGAGGGGTACCCACCCCCGGAGGGTCCAGGGGGCCCATCTACAGACTCTGGTTGGCCTCTTGATGTGGAGATTTTCTAGCTCCCCGACTGTGTGTAACCCTGCTTTCCCCCCACCACACTTTCCTGTCTTTATATCACTTTCTACTTCTGAGGATCTTGTTTATAACAAAGAATTTTTTTAGACTGGCTGCTTTGTTTTATTAACTGTTTCACTATGAAGTGCAGGACGGCCGCACTGAGATACACAGCACTGTGAACGCTGCTCTGCTAATTGGCTCTGGGCCACGGTAGGCAAATCTTAACTCATCAGACACCCAAGGCAGGTCTCACATGTTCGTGGCACTGGAGGGGGGGAAGCAGAGGTGGAGGAGGGACGGCGCTGAGCTGCCGACGGCATCCGAGCCGGTGGAGCTCTGGAACCCAGCTGCCCGCCCGCCGCCCAGTGCGTCTCCCACGTCTTGCAGCCTGACTGCAAAATGTTTGACCGCTTCTCTTTGATAAATTATTCAATTACAGAATGTATCTGATGATTTTTGTTACCGAAAACTGACTTCCCTTTCTGCCGACTCAGTTTAGCTCTCTCTGAATGTACATCCAGAGCTCGCTGGGTTTAAAACCAATGTGAATTATCCCAGCTTTTCACTAGTTGAATGTCGTATCAAACAGCTGCCATCCGAGTAGGAAGCCAAGCCACAATCCATTCTGTGAAGTCACCAAACGGCATCACAAAATAATTTCTGCAAATTTGGATATGGCCTTTGCAAAATTCACCTTTCCTCCAAGTCCCCAGCCGAGGCACGAGCTGTACATTTTCCGATGCTGACGAGATGTTCGCATTTTCTTATGTGTAGATAGTGTAAAACAAGAGGCGAATGTAAATGTTCAACATAAAAAGTGGATATATAAAATGGAAAGTTATTTATTTATGTAGAGGAAAACAAAAAATATGTCTGGAGGGACTGGAACCTTCAGGGTTTATTAATATTTTAAAATGTAGCTTTCTGTTTCAGGCATTATGTACAAAGCAATTATTTTATGGACCAAGTTTAATGTAACTGTCAATGAATGCAGAAGTGCAATATTATACTCACCTCTCCATCACTTCATCTTTTAAACAGCTACTACCCAGTTAGACTGACAATCATAGCACCGCCGTCCTCATCCTTTGAGCTTCTTGAAACTCGCCCGGGTCCTTTCCTTGGTCCCCCCCATCTGTTGCCACTTTACGGATCCAACACAGAGAAGCAATTGTAGAGCAGGACCTTTATTGCTGCAATAATACCGGATGAGGTGGGTGTAGTTACCAGGAAATAGGCCAATAAGTTGTTGGTTTGTTCGTTCTTTTTGGTTTTTTTCCTCTTCACCGATTCAGTCCATCGTAGTCTGCATCAGTCTCTCCTCAGCCGCCCCCATCTGGCACTCATCTATCTGAAGCAAAGATCAACGTGCTACTCACTCGAAGAACAATAGCAATAGTTTTAACTCTGTGTTTATAACCTGTTTGTTCCGAGCTGTTTTGGAGAGCGATGCATGTGACCCGATGCCTTTCCACGTCTACGGAAGATGATCCGTTTGGATGCGGGTGAGGGAAAAGATGAATGTATATTCCCCCCTGACTAAAGGGGCACTGTCAGGTTCCAGACCTAATTTACCTTTGTTACAAATAACTTATTTGCTTCGAAACAAAAGAACGTGAAGTTTCTCGTGCTCCTCCCCAGCGCCGTTGTCTGGGCAGCCCCCGATGCGGCCGGCGACGGTGACGCCGCTTCTGCTGCAGCCCACACCTTGTTCTCACAGACTAGCACAATGCAGCCCGTGCTGCGCAGGCTGCCTCGGTCTTGTCTTTTTTTTTTTCTTTTTAATTTATTTCTTTTGAATTGTTTCCATGGGAATCAAACTCTGCTGTGGAGCTCCGATTTTTTTTTTTTATAAAGAAAGCAGCTTTTTGTACGACTGCGCTATTGGGCCAGACTTTCTACCTGACTCTGTCCCCTTAAAAGTCTTTTAAAGCTAAAAAGAGGAGCCCGTGCATTCCCTCCGAGTTGTTTTTCCTGGGTTTGCTCGGTTAGATGAGGCAAAATTCTAATACCAAAAACGTTTACAGTGTCGGATCCGCGAGCCAAGAGCAGTAACTAGCCAAAGGGTTACTAACAAACTCCCCCTCCGCCCAGCAGCCGCTGTGCTCGCTGTAGCAGCCCCTTCTTCAGGTATCGCCACCGTTTGCTGCATTTCCTATTAGTTCTAGAAGCCTTACGGTCCCCACCCTCTGCCTGTTGATACCCTCGACTGTCAATTTTATATTCCAACAACGTTAGTTATATTTTATTTATAAAAAATTGCTCTAGGGGTACCAGCTG
>JANHGN010008331.1:0-10091 GCA_024605025.1 Megaceryle maxima
GACAGCTGACCCACACTGACCAAAGGGATATTCCACACCATATGACGTCAGCTCAGCTATAAAAGCTAGGGAAAGGAGGAGGAAGAAGAGGGGGCATCAGCTGGTCCTCCAGAGCAACTGCTCCACATTTGGAACCCTGCTCCCCAGAAAGGGGCCAGACATCGCCTGCTGATGGGAAGTAGGGAATAAATCTTTGCTTTCTTTTGCTTCCATGTGCAGCCTTACCCCGCTTTTCATTAAACTGCCTTTGTCTTAACCCACGAGTTTCATCTTCTTTTCTTCCCCCTGGTCCAGATGAGAGAAGGACGGGGGGAGTGACAGAGCAGCTTGGTGGGCACCTGGAGTCCAGCCAAGGTCAAACCACCACAGTGTTCCCAAAGTGTGTTCCCTCCAAATAGCTGTGGTCCAAGAGGTGACAGTGACGGCTTCACACTGCACCGAGAGCAGCTCAAACACAGCGCTGGTACATGAGGCTTCCCCCCAGTTCATCTTTTTTCCACAGAACAAGATGCCTGGCTCAAGCCAAACCCCACATACATCCTCGTGCTACCCTAATCCTGACACGGATGCATTTTGCTGGCAGCAAGCCCATGCCATTTAGTCATGAGGTTACGTGGCACCACATGTTCAAAGAGTCCGATCCCTTCAGTGATGTTCAGAAGTGATTACCTAAACAGCACGTGCTCATTTGGATGCTTAATTAATTGGTGGGCCCATCAATGCCAGGTTTATGTGCGTGCACGGGGAGCACGTGGGCTTTGGCTGGGCTGTGGAGTCAGCCAGGTCCAGCAGTGGGGCTTATTATGGGAGGAAGCAAGAAGGAAATTAATGGCTCAAGCCAAGGGAGACTTTTTATAACAAAATAACAAAAAAATCCCAATGTGTCCTAAAATCCAAGGTGGCTGAACACACTGCAAAACAAGGTGTTTTGTGGGAAGGGGTTGGTTTTATTGGCTCTTGCAGCAAAATGGTGAAACCTGGAGAATCACAGAATCGCAGACTGGTTTGTGTTGGAAGGGACCTTTCAGGCTCATCTGGTCCAACTCCCCTGAGCAGGGACATCTGCATCTAGAGCAGGTTGCTCAGGAGGAAACCATCTCTTTCAAAGATTTATTCTGCAGTGCAAAACAACAATAGCCAGAGGTAGAAGAGGCCAGATTCAAACACTGCCAGCACCCCTAAACTCTTTGGGATCTTCCCAATAGGCAAAACATTGGCTGACCAGGAGAGGAAGCTGAATTCTGCTAAAAAGGGCTCTACATATTTTAATATCCACCCAACCTGCCAAGCCAAGTGGCAGCCCTCCCGTATAGATGCATTGCCCTCATCATAAAAGTGCTCCTGCTTTCTTCGAGGGTTTTCAGAACCCTTTTGCACCGTATCTATCACGCAGAGACTGGCGATTTTGAAAGCCCAGAAAGTGCAGACTGCTGATTTTTAATATGCATTGCATTTTATGGCTCAGCTACCAGGTTAATGTGCAGTGTCAAGGATTTCAATGGGACTATATTTATAAGCATCATTAATTCATATGAGTTCATAATAATCCCATAATACAGAATTAGCAGCATCCTGCTTTATCTGAGGTGATGTTAAGATATATATCATGCAAAGAGTAAGGCTATGCCGCAAAGCAAAGATACAAAGGCAAAACAACTTGAATAGCATGTTATTATTAGATACTGAACAGTTAGAGAGGAAGAAAAGCTTGTTGCACAGAGGTGGAAGCCGTATTTTATTTGCTTTCCAGTATCACCACCACTGCACAAGGAGGAATAAAAAAATAACCAGCCTGTAAACCCCAAGGGTACGAGAGGAAACATGAGTCTCCACAGGGTGCTGGATGGAGATGCTCTGGTGAGCCAGGCAGGGCACCTCCAACCCCTCTGTTATCAGCACCAAGCCCAGGCAACCCTGGACCACCCCTGGACTACCCAGCAGCATCCCCAAATGGCACAGGATAAGTTCAGCACCTTCCCAAAAAGTTCATTCAACTCAGAAAAAATAGGCTCCAGCCCTGCTTGGGATCACATTAGTTATGCAACATTATTCAGCCAGGAGGAACAAAACCTCCAGGATGCGTTATTTCTTAACTGCTGCTACATTCTCTAAGAGGGAAACGTTCAAGAGAAATTAGGGAAAAAGCAGATAAACGAGCTGGGAATTTAGGACTGGGCTCCTGGGACTGGAAGTGAAAAAACCCCACAGCATTCACCATAAAACTTGCCTCTCAGGCTAAAGATGACAGCAATCAGATTTGCTCTTCCAGCTCCAGGAAAGGGATTTCCTTGGAAGGTTTCATGCTTGTTCAGGCCAGGAAAAAATGAAGAAAGGATGCTTAGCACTGCTCCAGTTCCTACCAATGACACTGAGCATCATGAAGCCAGAAATCTCCTGTAAACATCACTGCTCACAAATCACTGCCGTGTTCTGTTCACATTAAATAATGTAAAATAAAATAAAATAAAATAAAATAAAATAAAATAAGACATTAAAAAACAAACAAAACAAAACACCAGAAAGACGAAGGGAAATATTTCACCTATGAAATCTCAAGGAAAGCTCCATGGGGATGAACCTGCTTCCAAACACCCGAGATCTTCCAGCCAAGGTGGCCACAGGAATCGTTTTAGGACTGAACCAAAAGAGGCATCCAAGCTGCAGCCGCAGGGGCTGTTCCCCAGGTCTGTCTAATTTACTAAATCAGACACGAACACCAAGTCGAAGAGCAAATTTACCTCCAGCTTTGCAACAGATGAGCAGCGTGCAGATCAAATGGATGGAAAACTCATTCTCTTTCATGGGTGTAGGGATGGGTGAGCTCAAGAACAGTTGCTCCAAAGCCCTGAGCCACAGCACTCGTTGTCCTGGGCCATTGGCTGCAACCCCCAAGTTGAGCTCCCCAGGGCACCTCGGCCACCCAGGCAGTTCTCCCCTCTTAAAAACTTCCTCTCCACCTTGGTTTTTGGCTTTTTTTTTTTTTTTTTTTTTACCTCCAAACACGTTGCTACAGCAACCCCAGCATTTCATCGGTGCTCAGGGGAATATTCATCTCCAGTTCAGCTGCTCCATGGAAACACATCTCAGCAGCCCCTCTCTCCATCTGTGCTCGGAGTGGGAGAAGCTGGCCCCACCACTTCGTGTCTGCTGGAGCACAGGGTCCACAGCAGCTGGGCAAAGACATGGGGGTGTGGGAGGTGCTGTGGAGGGACCCTCTCCACATGGAGGAGCACCCAAAAAAAATCCTTGTCCTGCACTCACAGCCTCTGCAGTGCAGCTGAGATGCCCACCAGGCAAAAATGCTGAGTGTGCAGGAGTGGGGGCCCCATGCTGGCAGCCAGCGCCCATCTCAGGAGGAATCTCATTAGAGTCATAGACTCACAGACTGGTTTGGGTTGGAAGGGACTTTTAAAGCTCATCCAGTGTCCCTGCACTGAGCAGGGCCATCTGCAACTAAAGCAGGGTGCTCAGAGCCCCAGCCAACCTCCCCTGCAATGGTGCCAGGGATGGGGCAGCCACCACCTCTCTGGGCAGCCTGGGCCAGGCTCTCACCACTCTCAGCACCAACAATTTATTCCCCAGTTTACTGAAATTTTAATACTTGGTCCATAACCTGCTGAACCCTCCAGGACTCTTACTGCTGGTTTAAGCCCATATCTTCTATCATTTCCTGAGGGTCTGTCCTCAACTTGTGCTGCACGTCCATCACACATTTAGAGCAACATCCTTGGGGACCAGCCTGTCCATGTGGCCATTGGAATGATACTTGCACTGATGTTATGCAGCAGAACCGCATCGTCATTTTCCACGGAATCTTTGAATATCCAAGTGATGGAAACAAGATGTCAGTTCTGCATCCATCCAGGCCTGGTGGTGCCCACAAAGAGACTCGTACATGCTCACACACACACACACCAACACAGCTGCTGCAGCCTCACAGCTCGCTACCATAACCCATCTGCAGGACAGCCAGCGTGACACTGGCAAAAATGGCAAAAAATCCCATTTCCAAGAAAATTCATCTGGTCCTTTCATGTGTATTCTGCAGCACCAGCAACTTCCTAAGCACCACAGTCACGATGCTTTCCAGCAAAACCAAACACTGCAGCTCTAAAGGGCTCACCAAAGCTTTGGCTGGAAAGGACAATCCCAAAATAATCCAAGCAAGCCTTTAAACTCGGGAAGACATTGCCCTGTCTGGATGAAAAGCAGGCTGGAGACTGGGTCCCATCACACCAAGGAGCCTTCTGCTCCTGACCCACCATGGAACAACTTGGCCAGGTGACCTATCTAACCATATAATTTTATAGTACATTATAACATCAAGCAGATATGTAATAAATTACTTAATATAAAATTATTAAAATAAATATACTTCTTCATACACTAAAGGCAACTTTCTAGCACCATGCAAAGGTCTCCCCCTATTGCCAGCAAAGCATCGACCATCTCAGGGTCACCCTCAGGCTCTGCAGTTTCTCTGGCATTTTTTGTGCATCTAAATTCAAGCCACTCTTAAGGTTTCCTTGGCCATGCCCAAAATTTATGACTATTCCAAGCAAAATACTCAAGCTCTTAAAAATAAGCAAAAATAAAGTTCTCTCCACAAGACCTCAATGAAGGCAGGAGGACAGGAGGTGTATCTCCCTCCAGTCCTCCAGACCGGTGGGTTCCTCTGTTGTTTCCCAACTGCCTCACATATTTCTTTTCTACATTACTAATAAGCAGAGTTTCAGCCTGTTGGAATTTAAGATAAAATTAATCTATTGGCAGATATCCACAGCAGCCTCTCAGGTGCTCATATTGAAAATTATTATTTTCAACAGTTCATGGCTCATTTCTTTAAAATTAAAATTAGTTTTGTGGCAGCTGGGGATAATTTCCCAGATGCCTTCACAGAGGAGAGCACAGACCTGGAGGCTGTAAGGACTGATGCCCTGCTGCCAACAGATGTGTTCAACCTTGGGGCATCCCAAGTCTAATCACTGAGGGTGACCATGAAAGAGGACCCCCAACCCAGAGACCAGTTGCAGATGCAGCAGTGGTGAGGGTGGTCATCTTTGCTTCCCCTGTGTCCATGTTTGGCTGCCATTGGAGAGAGATGCTGGGTAAGATGCGTGGTCTGAACTGGCACCATAGGTTTCATGGCTTCATGCTATACCCTTGAAGTCAGACAGATTTATTGCTTAATCACTCCAATCTCACCATCCCATCAACCTCCACACAAGAATTTGACCCAAAAGTTGCACTAGAACACCAGAAAAGTGACATCTGGCAGGAAATGTTATAAAGGACAGGACTGAAAATAGGACATGGGTGGACCTTCTCCCAGTAGGACAAAAGTACGTGGAACAGCACGCTTTGGACAAGCGTTTGGATTTGGGGTGGCATCCTGCCAAGGGACCTGGCAGCAGGGAGGAGGGCAGCCTCCATCTCCACTAGTCACTGAGGAATAAACAAGCATCACAGTGGCCACAACCCTCTGAGGGGCAAGAGAGAGGCAACGTTTTGCTTTAATTCACTCCATCTTCATCTCACCATGCTGCACAGCCACCACCTCATGCCACCTCCTGCCACGGCATGGGTCTTCAGTGGGATGAAGCACCGGCCACTGCACAGAGCTGCTGTGTCTTCACTGATATCACAGTGGAGGGTTGATGAGGGACATGGTTTAGTGGTGATGAGGGACATGGTTTAGTGGTGACCTGGCAGTGCTGGGTTAATGGTTGGACTTGATCTGAAATGTCTCCTCCAACAAAAAAAACAGTTCTGTGGTGCCATGGCCATCCTATCTCTTGGACATCCAACTGCTGTGTCTGTCTCAGGTGTCTCAGGTTCCTGCTCTTGGCCACCCACTCAGTCTTCATAACAGAGGCAAATAAACTGCTTTCCTGGTAAGCTGGGCAGGGATTTGCCCCGTGCTCCCAATGGCCCCATGTGGCACAGTGAAACTGGAACAGGACAAGAACCCTTCCCAAAGTCCATCAGTGCCTGCAGCCTCCGTGCAGCACTAAAACATCCTTCTGCACTGTAAATCACTGGGAAACATTAATAAACAGCTCCATCTACTGACATCCTCACCTCGAAACCCAGACACAGATGCTTCACCCCAAGGAACCCAAACAGGCACCAGCTTCCATCCCAGGCACAGCACAGGTAGAACCCATCACAGCCCCACAGGTCACTTGCAAGGGAGCAAATCTCCCAGAGCAGCTCAGTGTCTCCTCCTGACCCAGCTTTATTAGAATTCCCTTTGAATTTCAATTCACTGGCATTAATTAAATCTATTTTCATCTCGCAGAGTGAAATGTAGTATGCTTTTAATATTGTATTTCAGCCAAGGAGATTAATATAAGTGTAATCAAAAAAAAAAAAGCTAACAAGCCAAGGAGTTGAAAAGCAGCATCTGAGCACGAGCAGCCTCGTTACACCTGCGTAGCACTGGGACATAAAAAGATGTGGTCAAGCCTTCCCCACCCAGAAGCCACCTTTTTATTCAACACCGAGCACCATGGTCCCTTCACAGCACCCATTGGAGGACCAGAAATGACACAACAAACCTCCCTCTTATGCAGCATCTTTGAATCATAGAATTGTTTTGGTTGGAAGAGACCTTTAAGATCACCCAATCCAACCAGCACACTCAAGTCCACCACTAAACCATGTCCCTCAGCACCACAGAAGCCTAAAACTCTTAGGAAAAGACCCAACTGTGAGCTGCCATCCAAGGAGGTGCTTAACTCTCCCTAGCTGCAGGAGACACCTTGTGTAGGCACAGTGGGCTCATCACCCTCGTCACCGACAGCGGCCGCACCACCGGCCCGAACGTGGTTCCCTTTTTGGCAGTTTATGGCAGGATAGAGAGAAATGTGTCAAGAGCTATTAATTAGCTATTAATTAGCACCTTACAAACCCCACCCAAAGCCCTGTGGGGACGAGGCTGTGTTAATGCAGGGGAGATAGTAAAAGCAGAGGTAAGTGGCTCGGGGTGTCCCCGATGGGCATTGCTACTCCTTGGGTGACTGATGGAAGATGCTCTTCCTCAGACCAAAAAAATCCCACTAAAATGAGCCACCAGGTCTGTTTCAAAGCTGTCCAGGTTCCTATCCAGGGCTTAATTCTTTAACCCAGGTTTCCTCTGCACACAAGCCTTGTGCAGCAGGAGCTGGGGGGCCATGCACACACCCGAGGACTGTCAGGACACCAATACCCCAGGTGGATATTCAGACGAGCAGAGATCAACAGCAAACACAGAGCAAGAAAATGTGCCTTATGCAATTTTTAACTCCTTTTCACAAACTTAGTTGCATTTACTTGTTAAAGTTTAATATGTTCCTGGGAGATGGGGGGAGGGAGCTGTCAGCGCTGCTTTAACTCTCCCCATGGCTCAGCTGGCATTTTTTATTTGTGCTTCCACTCTCCATAGATAAATCTGCTTTTATCTCCTTCCTAGTTATCTAACAGCCTAAAAAAAGAAAAAAAGAAAAAAATGCAGAGACAGGAGGAGGGGACAGACATCGTGTAGGAAACTTGAGGGTGGCAAATTTACTGCAAGGCAACAGAAAATATCAGGTGGTTCCACACCATCACTGAGCGCAACTTGCACATCGCAGGTCATTAGAAATGCTCATTAAAGCAAACTAAAAGTTTGCATTAAGAAATCCTTAAGGGATTTGACCCCCCCTGCAACACCCAAACGTAAGTTTAGGCTACAAAAAGCAACAGAGGCCACCAGCTCCCAGGGCCACCATAGAAAAGCTGGGCTCTAACAGCCCAGCCGATGAGCTGAAGTGCAGAAAGATGGGGAAAAGATGCACAGCAAAGAGATAATGGATCTTTTCAGTAAGGGCTGTCACAGACCACCTGAAACTCCCTTTGCCATTTCTCTCTATAAATGTCATCCTCGGGCAAATACTTTGCTATGAAGGGATGATTTTTATTTATTTTATTTTTTTTACTTCAGCCACAGCTGATTGTTTGAATCTATGAAGAGCCACGGCCTTCATCAGGTCTCTGGAGACAGCTCACAGAGCCAACTTCTGCTCCCCTGCAAGCAGCGTGCCCTGATTTTCTCCACAACTCACCCCATCCCATCCTGCATCCCCCTCTCCTGCCAAACAGCAACGAGTTTCATTGAAAAAGTTTCTCTTTGACCTATGCTTATATCAGGAGTTATCACTTTTTGGATCCAAAGGGGCATTTTAAGGCACTAATCCTTCCCGTTGGTGCTTGGCCTGACAGCCCAGACTGCAAAAAGCTCATCAGGATTCACCACACGGGGCTGAGGTTTTTGGGCAGGGAAGGTTTAGGAAGCAAGGGAGAGAGCAAGGTAATAAACATCCCTGTAATGGGCACGGCCGCGACGGCAGCACAGAAACGCACCAGAGGCATCTTCTTCCCACCCCAAGACAGCTGCCAGAGTTTACCCTGTACAACGAGCCCCTGCAGCCACTAATGACTGAAAGAGCCACTTCCTCTAATTAGATTTTCATAGGCGAAATGAATTTCAGCGGGCTGCGGTGAGTGATTACGAGACTTAATGACAGCCTCTTTCCGTGCCCACGAGGATGCTCAGGGAAAGCTGCAAACCCCTTCTCGTCACCAGAGGCAGGTGTGGTGTAATTCAAGATATTTTACTCAGCAAGGAGAATGGAGTCCTGGCAGGTTTCACATCCCTGCAGCCCCTTAACAGGCTCAGAGCGGTGAGAGATGGCTGTGACGGGGTGATAAGATACAACACGGGGAAATCTCTGCCATTCCAGCAGAAACACCCTTGGTCTGAGCAGATTTGGTGTCTTTTCTGCGTGCTCCCTTTACAACAGCTCCCTGGGAAACCACATCAGGACCCCTCTGGGTTTTCTCCCTGAAAAAACTCAGGCTGGGTCAGCACAGTTTTCATCTATCCATGGGAAGATGGTGTTGATGGAGCATAATTTTTCTGAGTCTCCCTCTACGAGCAGCTCTTGGGAAGAAATAAAGCAGAGTTGCTCCCTCTCTGCCTCCTTCCACAACCACAAACCTGATGTTTCACGGATGTCGCAGCTTTAATATTCCTTTCAAAACAGGCTGGGGACATAAAAGGCCAGTTCGTCGATCCGTCAATCGCCCGGGGCTGAGACGCCAATTCTGCTGCGTTGTTGTGCTTTGCATTAAGCAAGCTGCTGGTTTTCTGAGATCAAAAACTATCCTACATCAGCCTGGGCTTGCAGCCGCAGCCCTCCCTGATGCCAGGACTCCCTCCCTTCCCTGGCAGTGGGACAAGGGGGTGACAAACCCAAGGATTTAGCATCTTTAAACACCCTCACCTTCCTTATTTCTTCTGGAGCTTATAGTTCCCTTGGCTCCTATTGCGTCACTCGGCGTCTCACTGCAGGAGCACTACTGGACTTGCCAAAACTCACACTCGGGGTCCAGTGTGGGAAGAAGACCAGCTCTGTGAGGTGATTTTTGAACTGGAAAGGGGTTTCCATCACTCGCTGAACCCCCCGAGGAGCTGTGCCCAGGCTGGCACCACACCGCTCGCGTTTGCTGGGCACAGCGATGTGCCGGTTGATGTCAGGTTTCCGATGGCTTTGGTAGCCTGGAGCTGTTAAACCACCCACAGAGCTGCTTTGGGCTGGTTTTGTGCCCCCTGGTATCAGCTTCAAGCCAAGCTCAAGAGATTTCCAGACTGCCAAGCAGAAAATGAGAAATAATCAGCTCCCAGACCTAGTAAAGTACAAAAAATACCATTTGTCTTTCAGATCCCATTCTTGCTCCTTCTGTCCCAAGACCACCTCCAGGAGGATGCTCCTGAGGTGCTCCCTCACCTTTCCCAACTCTCTCACCACCTCACACCTCCAGTGAGTTTCCATTCCAGAGTAACTCTTTCAGGAAGTTGTAAGAAGCAGTTTTATCTTAACTAGATAAAATAGCTGCCCAGAATCTCCCAGTGAATGCAGCATCTGCTGGAAACAAAACCAGTGCTCCTGGAGAAGTTCATGTCTAGGGGAGAGAGGGGTATGAGGAAGAGGGAAAGAAGGAAAGGAAAAAAAGGGGAAAGGGGGAGAAGGGGGGGAAAAAAGGGGGGGAAAGGGGGGGGCAAGGAGAGG
>JANHGN010008332.1:0-40114 GCA_024605025.1 Megaceryle maxima
AGGAGCAGAGCCCTGGGGTTGTGAAAGGGGTTGTGATGTCAGGGGTAGGTCTTCTGGAAGTGAGACAGGATTAGAGCACTGGATTGTGCAGTTCTTGTGAATTTGGTTTTTCCCTTCCTAAGAGAATAAGCCCTCAGAAAGCTTGATACTTTGAGCCTAAAAGAACAACAATAAGCAGAAAACTTGAGAAAAAAATAAGAAAAAATAGTCCATAAAAAATGAGGAAAGAATACAGTATGGAGAAATAAAATCTAAGAGAGAAAATAATATATAACAGTCTAGAGAAATAGATCATATGTAAAAGAAAAACCAAAACAGTAAAAATTTCTTAGTTCAGTAGGTTCAAGGTGACATGATACACAACATTCAGAACATCAAATTATTAATGGGACAGAAATTTACCTTACAATCAACCTGACTATTCTGCCTCTCCTGTCTTTCACTATGATTATACTGAGAAATCTAAGTCGTCTTGTTTTCTTCTATTTTTTTGGTGTGCATTTACATCTGTGCTGTTAACAAAGTAGACATAGGACCAGTGCAGAAATGGTTGTAATTGGAACTTAAAGAATTCAAGAGTTACTGAAGGTGCAGGACTACCACAGAAAATATGCTGTAGAAATGATGTGTTTCCCAGGCTGATGGCTATTATTTTTCTTGGTATTAGAGGGAAAAACCACCACACCTTGTCATCTAAGTGAAGAACAATAGGATACAGCATGGCAGATTATAATATAAAGTCAGAAGTATCTGTGTGTTCCTATTTACTTTCTATCAAAGGCATAGATTAAGGAGATCAATAAATCAAAAAGGAAAGCTGAAAATTACATAACATTTCTTTCATCCTTTGAGGCTTCCACCCAGTAAAGATTAGAAAGGAATTATTGTATTGCTTTATAATTGTTTTTAAAATCTCTGGTAGTTAAAGGATGGATTATTGGTGTGCTAACCATGGCACTTCTTATATCCACAGTGGCCAGTTCTCATTTATATGTTGGTTTATTTGTTTGCCTCTTATTATCAGTATAGTCTGTAAGTCTGCATATGCCATATTACTTACCTGGGTTCCCAGAGGTTGGAAGTAATAGGTAATTGCAGAACCTTCCTCACTTCCTGTGGAAGATTACCAGGACTTTGTAACTCCTGAGTTTGGAATGTCTACTCACATGACTAGTGTTTTAATCCAGCATTTTTAGTTATTCAACACAGCATTCTGTCAGTCATAGAATTAAAGCAGTATAGTTATGTCAATTTCTGTGGCCTTCAAGAGTACACATTTTACCAAGACCATCTCTACCATTTTGGGGATGAAGACATTTTTCTAATTAAAGGGCTAAGTACTTCTCAAGTCTATGGAAGCTGCTCAGTATCTCATCAGCTTGGATCCATCTTTTCCTGCTTCAAACTATAGACACTCTGTTGTTTCAGCCCCACAGCTGCCTGATGTTGGAGTGTGATTTGGGGTACTATGTCCCAGTTTTTCCCTTCTAGGCCTTCCTACATTGAGTAGAGGTGTCCATTTGCCTCTTTACCATTATATTCTGGAAGTCTTCATTCAGTGATCCAAACACTATAAAGCCCTTGTAGCTGTGCAGTTTTTTCTTTTGGAATGTGTGCATTTCTGTCTGAACTCCAGGCTTCATTCACACCACTCATGGGCACTCTGGTCTTTTCAGGGCTTGACATTTGTACTTTGAGTAAATGTTTCAGTCTAGATGATGTATTGTGCCAGCAGTAATTCAAATAATCCTTGGTATCCTGCTCATCATCTGTATGAGTGGCCTTCCTAGGCCAGCAACCCCAGCTTAGGAAATCTTCAGAAAGGATTTGTTCATATAGAAAAAGATTCATATAGAAAAAAAGATTCTGATGTCAACTGTTCTGTTAACTTACGTTTCTCAGGCAAAGCGACCATATAGCTCAATCCCTTCAGTACTAGGCCACAATCTGAAGTTAAGTCCCAAAAGTTCTTCTCTCTGGGTTGCATCATTAACACTTCAGAGAATGCTATGGCAGCTCTCAGACAGACTTAATTCTAAATCAAACCATCATCTGGAGTGAGCAGCTTGTGTTTCGCCTGTCAAAAAGGTGCTGCTAAGTAACTAATGTGGTCCACCTCTTTTTAGGCCAGAGAGGTTGCCATGGTAACCTATTCAAATGTGGATAGATATGCTTTTGAGTCATCATCAGAGCCCAGCTTTGATAGTACAAGGTTTGGATTGACAGCCAGTACTGCATATTGTGTAGGTTGGCACGCCTCTGGACCAGAAGGTCCTGGAATTGCTGCTGTCACTGCTGGATGAGGCTTGCTATGAAAGAAAAATTTGCAGCTCCCTGAGTTTTCTCTGATAATTTCTTGAATGGCAATTATGTATTCCTTGGTGTTCTCACTCTTTATAGAGGCAGGTTGAAGATCACACTCCTAAGTATGACAAGTTCCTCACTCCAGTTTAAAGTCCTTCCCCAAAACAATGGAGTTTTTGGGGGAAGAAGCCTCTGGGAAAGAGGTTCTTGTTACTTACTGTAGGGGAAACATATACTGTAAAGTTGTATCACAGAAGTCCTCCTGAAACCACTTTCCATGATAAATACGTTTGTGGGAGTGCAAAACAGTTTTCTGTTCAGGCTTCCTGAAGGACCGTGATTCTTGAAAACTTTTGCAGATTGAGTGCTACAATATCAATAATTTCCCACCTGGGAATTTCTCTACATCCTCAATTTCCAACTTCTAGGCATCTGTTTCCCCTGTGTTTAAAAAGATTAAAAAGACACTATGTTAATTTGATCATAATGTTTCACTCACATGCAAAAGGACTAGTACAACACAATTCATGTCTCTTTAAAAAACTGCATTTGATTCTGCTGATTGTAACATAGCTAAGTTGAATCTACCTACATCCATTCAATGTAAAGCTTTTGCTTCTCTGTAGGAATTCCTGTAAAAGTCAAAAATTGTCCTCAATCCTGTTAAAATTAGGTCCTTCATTGGCAGCTTCTTTTGAAGCTCATCCAGTGACACGAAATACAATTTCCTTACTGTCGTTGTGCAGCAGAATGTATGTTTTTGCTGGCTAAAAAGAAAACTTTGTTCTAGAAGTCAGGAGAAAGGTTCTTGCCCTCCCTCTGGAGGGATATTGTCTGTGAAGTTCCAACACATGACATTTGCAGTATCCTGACTTCATAAATCTGTTCAAGAAAGCTCTTGGAAGTATGTTCTGTTAGGTACCCATATGACCATAAAATCTCCTGCTAGCTGAGAAAAAGAAATTGTTGAGTTTAAATTACATTTCTCTAAACTTGGCACTTGTGGTTATTTCACCATACTAAGAAATAATTTTTGAGCAGTAATCACAGGAATGCTTGTTTGTCTATCCCTTTTCCTCCCAGATCTTCTATCCCCTCTCAGTCCAAGAAAGCATTTCAGTTGATTCCCTTTGTACCTCAGAATGAACTAGCCTAAAGCTCTATCTAACACATGACTCTGCACTGTGTGTTGAGCAAAGGGTACTGTGAACTGTGACTTCTTTGGGGGTTACATGTGTGCAGCTTGGCCAGTTAGCCAACCAAACAGATGCATTAACAGTTCAGCTTACAGTTCAGATTTTCCCAAAGTGAGAAACAGTTAATTAACCAGGATCACTCTTTGACCTAGACACCTTCTTTGAACCCTTTTATTCGAGATCTCTGCCCAAGATGGGTCTCTCAAATCATGAGGTGGCCAGTCATTGCTAGGAGTTAAAAAACTATTGCAAGAGATGGGCTGAGTGTCTAATCAAGAGACAGTCCACAAAGTCCTATGAAACCAGAATACAAAAGGGTTTACTTCTTTCTAATATGCATGTAAACCAGATCAGCTGTGTGTACATTACCTTCCTATACTTTACTTTTCAGACTCAGTTCCCTCGCTATCCACACCATTGTGGCCCTCTAGCATATTCTGTGGCATCGTTAATGTAGGCTAATTGCTATGTGGGCCTGCACTCCTTTTTTGTAGGGCATGCTTTTTAGAGGCCTGCAGTTTTACCTTCACAAGCTATTTCTGGGAACTGGCAAGGCAGGTAAGGTTGGTGCTGACCTTATGCTTCGAATGCCCCTGCCCACTTCATCGTGATCACTACTGCATGCCAGTGGCACAGCCAACCAGGCCTGCGGTGTCAGATCCCACAGGGGTAGTGCTGCCAGAAGGGAGCTACTACAGTAACTCATCAGCTGCTGGGCAGTGTTTATCTTCTAGAGTGGGTATCCCTTAAGTATTTCCACTGTAGATTCCCCGAGCTGTCTGTCACCATCTGGGAGGGCAGAATGCTACAAGCACCTATGGGGGAAGCACATGAGTGAACACAAATCTGAAACCAGTGTGGGAAGAATAATGCCATGCAATAAACTTGGTGCTTTCATATCAGCCAGCCTGCTCTTCCTGTGATTGTCGGGTCCCAGTTCCCTTTAGAGGTGCAATAAGGAGGACAAGTCCAGAAGGTCACTAGATGTTTGCAGTGAGTTAGGCTGGTTTGACTCTATTGGACCTTACAATTCTTCATCCCCCTTCTTTTTAAAGAGGCTACAGGATTGTCTCCTAACGCCAGTGTTAGTGACTTTGACCCTGAAGTCCCTTGTGCTGTGACTCTAATATTAAACTACCTGCCTGCTGAACTGCCAGGATGAGTTTAAAAAAAAAAAAAAAAAAAAAAAAAAGAAAGAAAAGATTGGAGAAGTGATAGCTTTCAAGTCTCAGGAAATCAAAAAAAAGTTCAAGGGGTCCAGCCCTCCCAAAAAAGAATCTGGGATAACGTATCCTTTTTCTTCCTCAGCTGCAGTCAGGAAGTCCAATGGTTCATTTATTCAGCACAGATACATCGTTTGTGAAAAGACCTTAGCAAAAATGGCTTGAACCATTTCCAGATCAGTTCAGGAAATCCTGATCTGGGCCAGATGCTTGTGTTCTGACAACACTTGCTGGGCAAGAATTGGCCCATAAGCACTACAGAATAGATTGTTGACTGTTCTTTATTAGTGGTTTTCCCTTTGCAGAAGCATGTGTTGTCACGTGTTGTTTTATTAAGGTCAGTTCCAGGCTTTGTACACGAGTAAATCTATGATGAGATGCACAGCTAGTACCCTAGTGCGCTACAGCTGTCTGAAACTCCTTCAGTCACACTGATTTGTTTAGGGTATGTTTACACACAGACAAAGTCATAACTACAGATTACCTAAACTTGTGGTCAAGTGTTATCAGTGTCGTTATGTTTGGAGTGCATTTGTGAATAAAGGCTAAATCTAGCTTAAATATAAATGTCTACATCTGCATTTTGGTTCCTAAACAGTGGTGGTTTAGCTTTCAAGATGCTAAGCATGTTGAACTACATTTGTCTTTATCCACCACTACTGGCAATTACATTGCTTCCATTAATATGTATGTAAATAGTGTAGACCTCCTTCAGCTCACCTTTTCTGCACCAATAACAATTGTGGAAGGTGGATACAGTTATATGATGTATAGAAAAAACACACGGTTTATACTGGGGACAGTGGAATATTGGCAAGCACTGGAATCATAACTGAAGATGAGGTGTGTTGTTTGCCTAGTGCTGTAAACCTTATTGTGAGTGGAGGAGGAAAAGGACTTCTGCTGTTTCATCTGTTGCTGGGTTTTGTGCATTTGCAATGGCGGTATTTCATAAATAGTATTTTAAACTCACAAGAAATCTGTCATTCACAAGAAATCTGTCATTTTTTAAATTGTAGAAAGGACTGGGTAAAAGTGGCAAGTCTGTAGAGATGTGAAAGATTTCATTCCGCAGAAGCTGCACATGAAACTCACTATGCCAGTGGTTGCACAAAACAACTTCTTTGTTCTCTGTTAAGTGCATTGCCCATAAATTCTTTCCATTCTGGAGAATAAAATTAACATGACTCCAGACAGTTAATATTTTTATGGGTAAGGCCCATCAAGTTTATAAATGCACAGACTATCATGCTTATGAGTGCAAACATCATCGAGCTTATAAGCAGAACACATAACATTTATGCTCACAACACATAAAGTTTATCTCTTGGTATATAAAACTCAGTTATGAAAAACAAAAGCTGAAACATTACTTCAAACACTTTTTTTTTTCCACCTTTCCAACCTATATATCATAGCAGGTCTTTTCACAATAAGCCTCAACTGAATTTTGTATGTATTGACAGAGAAGGTTTTTTAAGACATTACCTTAGGTATGTGAAATTGGATTAGCATAACTGAATTTCAGGCAGAAGACAATTTTGAAGATTTCCAGTTAAAAATTCTAAGAAAGCAAAATGAAAAGTATATAGAAAATTCAAACTGCCTAAAAACTAAATTCTGAACACTCGTATCAAAACCCCACTAACTTCAGAGAAAATCTCAAACATATTATCTTTTATGCTATTTTTTTTTAACACAACCCTATCTTTGCTGTAGCCAAGATGCATCTGTAGTAGTGTAAGTATATATAAAAAAAAAAAAAGTAATATACCTACTCTAACTTTTAAAATTTATTCTAGGTATATCAGTAGCAAATGTAAATCCCATATTTGACACCTAGACATCTGAACTAATATATTTTCTGAAGAACTAGACTATATTAATTTAATAAAACACTAATTACACAGTGCCAATTATATACATGGAGGCTAATAAAACAGTGATCAAATTTACGCAAGTACTTTATATCTGGAATGCACAGTGTACAGTTTTCTTTCCTATGTGAAACAGAGTCCAGAACACTGTGTTACTTAGCTCTTACGTTTTATAATTACTAACTCTCCCTTCCTGGTACTTAACTGCTCTAAATACTACTCTTAATTGCTAGGTTAATGCCAGTGGACATTGAGCAGAGCATGTACCTTGTCAGTACTTTGAAAAGCCAGCTACCTTGATCAAATGCTCAACAAGCTGAAATGTTGTATTTGAGTTGTGCTATTGGAAGTTATTAACTTCTATTAATTTAGGCAGAGATATAATACTAAAAACATCATAGGATATATCTAAGATGTAAAGCAAGGGCTCATAGTACTAACCCAAGAAAGCACAGCAAGAGCAGTATTTATCAAAAGAAGCCTGAGGCCCAGGGCTGGTCTTAGAAACACTTCTGCTGAGGCAGAACTCCCATCTGTACCATCTGACTCTTATCATCTCCTATACCCTAGAGATCTTTTTTCCCCATTTGTGCCTATCCCCTCATCCGCAGTAACCATGCTCCTTGTCCTCTCACTTTCAGTGAGATACCAGTCTCCTCTGGACTTCAGCAGCAGCAATGCTGAAAAGACAGAAGAGACCTTCTCCCCACAGGACGTGCAGGTGCCCAGAACTCAGATGTCACCATATTCCAGAGCAAGCAACTTCAATTAGCACACTGCTGTATTAATTGGAGAAGTGGGAACTTTGAGAAATTTAGCAGTTTCTACTGCACATGAGCAACTGTGGTTGTTTAGACATTCATAATTTTGCTTGGGGATGATAATAAGAAGGTTCATCTTCGAAAGCCCTGGGGTGAAAACCAAGTCCACGTTTCAAATAGGTCCCAAAGCCAGCAAGACAGTGCTCAATAAGCCTGGCACTGGATATCATCAATTTATGTGCATGGTATGTAGTCACTGAGGCCACTCTTGTATGTGTGATGCAGAGCCATATTCTACACATGTGGAATACATCGGGTGTCTTGTACGTGCTGTACTTACATGCATGGTGGTCAGAGCCTTGAGCACGCACACTATGAGATTTGGGGTAAACCCAAAAGGAACAGAAAAACTCCTGACACCAGGGAAGCACCTATATTGAACCTGGTTCCAAAGGATGGTGTTTTCAGTTAAAAGTCTAAGGGTTTTACAGAAATTTAAAAGAATGTATTTCCTCATATCTTCATTCTGAGAAACAGCTTAAACCTTTCTGGCCTTGTTTCTCTGGGTTTCGGGGTGGTTTGGGGCTTTTTGTGCATGTGTCCAGAAGATGCAGGCTGAGGCAAACATCCAACTAATCCTTGTTTGTTTGTTTGTTTTCCATTGTTTATAGTTTTGCCAAGCTTTAGCTACTTGAAAGAAGTTTTCTGTCCTGGGTGTTGCTTCAGGCTGATTGTTTTGGGTTTTTTGTTTGTTTGTTTTTGTTTGGTTGGTTGGTTTTTGTTTGGTTGTTTGTGGTTTTTTTTGTTTGTTTGTGTTTTTTGTTTTTGTTTTTGTTTTTGTTTTTGTTTTTTCTTTCTTTCTTAAAGGGGAAGGAATAGGGAGAAATTGTGGGGTTTTTTTTAAAAGTAGTATTTCAGTTTGGGAAATTTATAAGCAACTTCAAACCAAATGTAAGTTTAAAAGGCTGAAAACAGCAGCAAAAAAAAAATTTCTAGCTTTGATTTTCACAGGAAAGAACTTTTTGTTTTCTTTTTCATGTTGCTTTTCAGGGCAGAAAAATCAGTGATTATAAATTATTGTAAATATCCCAATGTGTCACTAATTTTTACCCAAATCCTATATGGCCCTAAGCATCATCTACTCAGCCAAACTGACAGTAATACACAATGTATTTGCAGGCAACAGACTAGTGTTGCTGTGTTCCACAGGAAAAAGAAAAAAAAAATTGCTTAACGGTTACTTCCAAATTAGGGAAGTTTTCCAAGCATTTTGTTCTTTTTCCCAACAGAGTATCTCAAACTACAAAAAAGGTCTTTCTGCAATAGTTTCCAGTTGTATTGTGAAATACTGCCATTGATTTGCCACAGTTAGTTGTGAGAGAAAAGGTGTTAAGTCACCACTTCTTCAGAGATGACAGTTACACTTCATAGTTTTGATAGGACTCCCAAAGTACATCCTTTTTTACATGTTTCATTTTAAGGTTATAGAAATAATAAACTTATTTATTTAAATATAATTAAGCTATTCATAAATTAATCATATTCCTAGCCAAGTGTCAAGGTTTGTTGTCTAACACAGATTTTACATACCTATGGTACACAGATCACAATTAAATTCCAGAGTTTACTGATGGAGCCATCAGCCCTTCCCATCTGCCTAATCTTCTAAATACTGTCACCTTTCCAGTGTCCTACTTGTGTAGGCAAGACATGGGGGTCTGGATCCTCCTATATCCAAAACAGCACAGCATTTGCAACAGAAACGTCAATGGCAAAAAATTAAGTTATGAATAGTTAGAACCAAATGCTTTAAGGCCATTACTAAGAGCGTAAGGTAACTTTGTGATGAGAGTAATCAGTACTACAGCAGCTTGATATCCATATAGCACTATAAATGATTTTAGCTATGTATAACCTAGAATGAATACTGGTTTTTACTACATCAGTACAGATATTTCAGTTTTAAATATTGGGAGCGTCAAAATAATAATTTGGTTTTCTTCAGACATAGGTTGTCTTCCTTTAATGGCCCCAAAAACCAAATTTCATCTTTTGCGTTATGATTGTGTGACATTTCAACTGGTAACTAACAGAAAATGTATTTTCCTTCATGCAATATAAATGAAAAATAACTGATTTTGCTTAAGTTTCCCAATAAGCCTTGACATAAAACAAAGCACACAAAGCTCCGATGCGGATGGATTTTTTGAATGATGAAAAAGAGAGATTAGAAAGGATACTCATCTACAACCTTAGCTAATGCAGTTCAATGCAGCAAGCATCTGGTGAGTGTGCAAACAGCTGAGGTGAGATAAGCATCTTTAATACAGTTTGTTTTCAGGTTACATTTACACAAATGAATTAAAATCTTTCAGGCTGCACTGAAATATTATACCATGTTCTACTATACATCTAAAAAGAGAGAAGTTCTGAGTATTGTATACAATATTCAGAACACAAAGGGAGGAAATTGCATTTTCTTCTTCTCATCTGACCATCACATTCTCTCTTGCATTACTACCTCCCATATTTGCACTATTCGTCTTTTCTGGTTTTTACAACGGCAGTGAGCCATCTGAAAAAAACCCAAACAGAATACTATGAAGAATACTCACAAAATTCATGAAGATTTTCCTTTTCTCTTTGGAGAAGGGTTTTGAGGTTACCTCTTCTCCTACAAGGAGGCAGTCTTTCTTCCACTATGTGCCCTTACTTTTCTTGCTAAATCACTTCTCTCCCTCTGCTCAGCGATATGCTTTTGTAGCTAGCAGCTGTCCCAGTCATCACCAGCAGAACCCTCAGAAACCAGCATGCCTTCCCTGCAGAGGGTTGGTGTTAGGTATTTACGCACAGGTGACCTACTTCACTGCCTAACTGGTTTTGACACTGTTTTCCAGCTATATGGATTAAGATTTTTTCTTCCTGAAGTCATTGGTCTTTCTCCTAACTTTTCATGACTCTGAAGCTTGTCATAATGGTAAACCTCATGGCTCCTTAATCTTCTCTCTTCAATAATACTTGCATGAAGAACTGCTATATCGGGACCTTAAAACTTGTTCAGTTTGGCATCTGGTTTCCAGCAGCAGCCAGTAGAGGATGCCCAAGGAAGAGCTTATGAAGAAGGGAAACATGTTGCCCCCAGGCACTCTCAGTGTCCAGGAGTCTGAGGTTTGGAGGCTTCTACAGTGTGGATGGTGGGTGATGTTTTCATATTTAGCAGTCCTTGTACTTAATGGACTTTTGTTCTGTTAATTTGGTTGGTTGGGTTTCTCTCTCAGGCCTTTAGCATCTTGCAGCAAAGATTTCCACAGCTTAAAATCATGTAGAGAACCATTTTTTGGTTTCAGCATGCTTCCTACTAGCTTCAATATTTTTAGCATTCATACTGGGAAAAGACAGTAACATCTTCATTTTTTCTCTGCCACTGGTAATTTTGCAGACCTCTGTCATATCTTCCATCAGTCATCTGTTTCTCAGGAGTTAAGAACTTGTAGGTGTACCTCATACAAAACCACTTCATTGGTTCTGTTTCCTTGTCAAACCTTTCTGAAACATTTCCAGTTCTATTATGCCCTTTTTGAGGTGTGAAGAACTGTACATACTACTCAATATGCATAGAACTATGGATTGATACTGGGTGGATGTGTTAAAATGTCCTCTGTTTTGTTCTTTGTTCCACTCTTCACAATTACAAATATTTGATTTGTTTTTCTGAGTATAAGGGAACATTGTGCTGATATTTTCACAGAAATATTCATCAGAACCCAAAGATCTCATTTGTAAGTGGAAAATCAGCTTATAGCCCATCCTTGTATATATATTTTCTTTCCCAGGTGCACTACTTCACACAACTACATCAAATTTTATCTACCATTTTATTATGCAGTCACTTAGTCTTCTAAGGTCTTTCTTCTGCTCTTCACAGTCAGCCCTTTAACTGCATCACAATTTGTCCTCTAACTTTCCTTTACCTGAATAGCTTAATATCATTAGCAATCTGTGATATCTCACTGCTCACCCTCTTATTCCAGATCATTTATGAATACATTAAGCAGCACAAGTCACAGCACAGGTCCCTGCAGACTCCTCTTGTGATCTCCCTCTTCTATGAAAACTGACCTTTTATTTCTTTTTTATTTCTGTTTCTTGTCATGTAGCCATGTTTTTGATCCATTCTTCTTGCCTCTTGTTGCATAAACGCACTTTTTTTTTTTTCCCCCATTTTTTTTTTTCTCTTTGTCTAGGAACCTCATTGCCCCTGGAAATCCTGATAACCCTTAGACATGGTATCTCCCTTGTCCACATATACAGTAACATCACCAAAGAATTATAGATCCACACTATTTGATATAATGCCACAAAAGCTGTGTCATCTTCCTCAATATGTCATATTTATGTATGTGTCCAGTGATTCTGCTCTGTAGGCCAGATGTTAGCTTTTTGCTCAGTATAGACAACACAAGACGCTCACTCGTGTGTAGTTGCCTGGGTCTTCATGTTTGCCTTCCTGACCTGGTTAGCAGGGGAAGGTTACACACTGCAGTTAGAAGTTCAGCTCTCTTGACACCTGAGTTCTTTTAGAACTCCTGGATGGAGGCCATCTGCTCCCCATGTCTTGCTTATTTTATCTGTTTATTCTTCAACCTTTTCTGTCCTGCACTTAACTTTGAGATAGATTTGCTAAATTCCATATAACGCAAAATTCTAGCATGGACTCCTCTAAGCTGTTGCACTGTGAACACAGATGCAAGAAGATGCATGCAGTCTTTTCTCCTACAGTCTTGCCTTCTTTGGGTGTTCCTTTTACACCTTGATGGTTTACAGGCACTACCCACTCTGTGGCAAGCCTCCCATTTCTGATACATATGGAAAAGGACTTGGGTTTTGTTTGGATATTTTTTTCCAAGCCTTTGCAAGTCATTCCTCAAGCTCAGTTGTGATCTGCCTTATCGTATTAATGTAACAGAATTTATGAACCCCTCTTTTTTTCTGCATTTCCAAAACAGTTTCCAAAGGGCAAAGTATCTTCTTGCTTCTAATAACCTCCCCTACCTTGTTTAGGCATGCTGGCTTCCTCTTCTTCTGTGTCTTTCTTTATCATGTTCTCAGAAGCTGGAGTAGCCCATTATTAGCAAGAGGATGAAAACTAGATTTCTCTTGAACACCAGCCTAAAGGCCAGAATTTACCTTGCAGAGGAGTTAATTTGCATCTTCCTGTCAACAGGAATTTTCTTCTCTGCAATCAAAGGATTCTTTCTCCTCTGATGTTCTTAGTCAATGCCAAGTCCTCCTCAACTAGCAGCTGAGGATCTGTCTCTGAAATACTGAAAGAGATATAAAACTGATAACTAGCATGGTTTTTAAGAAAAATCCTATACATATATGTGCTTTATTGCCTTTGAAAATTATTAGATAACTTTACTGTGTACATATGTGTCTGAAAGTTAAAAATAATTTCCAGACTGTCCCTTAGAACATTTTAAAATACTGCCATCCAAATATACAGAGAAGCATGTCATTAAAAACGCGTAGTGTGACTCAACATTTTGCGATGGTATCTCATTGCAACCATATCTATAATATGCCAAAGATAAAGGCTATTTTAGGGACCAAGTTACATAGTTTTACTTAAAGATCTGTGTACTATCCCAGGTAGCTCCACAGTCCAAGAATCAGAATAGTATCGTTGTAAATAGCCTGTCATTTAACATACCTTAAATTATATGGCCATTTACATATCCTGTGCAACTAGCAAAAAGAAGTATCAGCGAATAAAAACCAATCCATAAACTGTAATTTTAGACTTGGAGATTTTAAAGCTATTTATATCATTAAAATGTAAACAGCTGAGTATATTGCTATCAGTTACTGATAGAATTTTTTTCCCAATCCCAAATCAATATTTAAAAAAAAAACCAAAAACAAAACCCAAAAGTGTTGTTACATTCAAGTCTCATTTGAGGCCACTACAAAGCTTAGCTATGCAGTGCTTGTTGATTATAAAAGCTGACGTAAAATGTGAGGTTTATATTGTATTATTAGCAAGTATATATACTTCTTTCCTGGGAAAACATGGCAAATTATGCTCCCCTAAGTGGCAGCACTGACTTCAGTACTGGGTCTACTGAGCAAAGGAATAGAAAAATTATCAAGTGAATTCAAACTACTGAGTGGATGGAATCAAGATTTTATATACTATTTGTCAAAAAAAACCACATCACATAGAGTTCCGGAATATACAGCTCCCAAATAAATTCTGGGCTACACGTTTTTTTGTTTAATATGACTATGGGTGTTTTCAATACCTACATAAATATTAAATTATTTTTCAAGCTCTATCAGCACTCAAAGAGTTAGTCAATTTTACACATTAATTATGTGTGATTATTTTACCAGTCTTTAAAAAAAACTTAAAAAACCCCAAACTTGTATGATGCCATAGGTATCTGGCAATTTACCAAACAGTTCCTTTATATCAATCAGTTCTCACACAGATGTCTGTAAAATGTACTATTTCATTAAGATTTTTTTTTTTACAATTTTTTTTAAGATATCAACTTGCACATCATCATACACAATCCAAAATCACCAAATATCAATATTTTGCACTAGGAAAAAATATCATTTATTTCTATAGGTTTTTCCCTATTTCTAAATAAAGTACTTCAGGATAAGGCCTCATCTGTCACTATTTTATTTTCCTCCCAGACTCTTTCAATATTTTTTTTTTAATATCTAAATCACTTGTTTTGTTTTATCCATTGTTGGTTGACAGCCCCTACATTTTTTGTAACATTATTTTCCACATTTTCTAATTCTTTTGAGAGGGAAGTAAAGCTCACTGCAATTTGCAGTCATTTCAAGCCCTTTTTAAACTATCTAATGATACTTACTCTGAGGCAATTTCCTTAAAAAAATGTGCCTTCTTGCTAAAAAGTGAGTTAATTCTTAACTACCTTCAAAATTCCTTGACCAATATTATCTAGTTTATGGGATAGCCTGCATTCAGTTTCTTGCCTTACTATTACCATTTCCTGCTTTTTCAACACCTCGTCTTCCACCACTGCTTTGTGTGTGCCTGGCACAAATAAAATCAGGTATCTCTACATTTCCTGTGACACATCAGTTTGCAGTGGATTTACCCTCTCTAGAGGAGTCCTCATCATGCTGCTGCTGAATTTAGCACAAAAAGCCCTGTAGGTTTCAGTAGAGTCTAGTCTTTGTTCTTTTTACTTTGCAGTGGCTTAATATGGTCCCCTAGTTAAAATGGACAAAGAATGTACATCTGCATCCTTCTATTCTATTTATGTCTCCTGTTTCCAAGTCTTTGAGCATTTACTTTTATTGTACCTCTCTTAATTTTAAAATGACATGCTATCTGGCTTTCTTTAGACCATTTGTATGGACTTTTCCTCAGCTTAGTTTTGTCTTGACTAGCTTTTTCCACCTTGACATTTGAACAAATAGGTGTATTTTGTTGTCTACTGTAGCCTTTTCTTGTTTATATACACACATAGTCCTTTTAAGTCTGATATACTTCAAAGGATGTTTTAATGAAAAAGAAAATTCTGTGCAATGGGAAATGTTTTAGAAAGCATTGATTAAGATTTAATGTGTATATACCCCCTATATGTGGTACAGAGATTTTAATTTCTTTTTTATTATCTGAGACATTCAGAAACACTACCACTTATAATGTTACACTGATGGAATTTGGTATCACATCTCCACCACAGATAATGAATTTCAATATGATTTCTGCTTAGTGTACCAGTCACAGTTCTTCAGTTTCTTCAGTTAACTCCTTTGTGTTACTTAGGAGTAAAGAATAGCCTTTCCTCTTAGGTGTTATGAAAAATAATTTTCACTTTATCAAACATATATAAACCATGCAGTGCTCTAAAAATTGTCCCATAGATGAACAATATTTGAAATTACTGTTTTGTTAGACCTATCATCTCTGATGTCTTTCAGTAGTATGTACTCCATATTCTTCTGATGGCAAGTAGTGAACTTTCAAGTACACTTCTATTGTTGGGACTCTCTACTACCTGTACAGCTTGTCCCACTGAATTCCTTAGTATATTGATGTTACCTAAGCAAAGATTTCAAAACTAATTAAAAACCAAACAAACAAAAACAAAACAAAACAGAAAAAAAAAAAAAAAGTATGTTTCTGCTTCCCTATAGACACTCAATCTGCACAGACTAAATTTTGATTATTCCAAGTTCTGAATGCTATCATTCTGTGCCAGTTAATACATATATTTACTCTCTGGATCAAGGTAAATATATTAAATATAATTATTCTAAACAATTTAAACATATTTGTTAAAATAATGTACCAAGGGAGATCAGTTACGTGCATCAAACACATGTATGTCTCATTCTACTGAAGTTAATATAGTTTTCCCATTTGGTTTCAGTTTAGGTTCATCTGTTATCAGAGTTGTTCTAGTTCAGTTCTGGTTCAGGCTCAGTAAAAGTTGAAAATGAAGACTGAAGTTCAAAGTCAAGTCTGGGTTTGGTTAACTCCGCAAGTAGATTTACATCCAGGATGAATTAAATCAAAATATGTACCCTTTTAGTCTAGTTCTTTGAGATAATTTCAGGAATAACCAGAATATATTTATTTAATTTCACTCTTGCAGCTGAATGCAGCACTGCATGAACCAACAGCAGTAACAATTATATAAATTAAGTAATAAAGAGCTGCCATATCAAAGTAGCTAGTACATTTCTAAAGTAATTCAGATCTTATAAATAAAACCACGTTAAAAACAAATGAACAAAACCACCCCATAACAAACAAAAAAACCAAACCAACCAACCAACAACAACAACAAAAAAAAGGGGGAATAAAGGAATAACTTTAAGGGACCTTAGATAAATACTCAGTATGATTTTGCCATTAAAATCCATATATACAGAGAGAATAACCCTAATGTAATTACCTACACTTTGATTCTTTAACTCTGGAAGTAGCACCTCCAAAATCCTGAAAGCTGTAGAAAGCAATGAAAATACCTCCCAAATTCTGCTGCATGGCACAGTAGGGATATACACACACACACACATGCTAGGAGTATATTAACCCCCATCACAGACTACTGCTACGTAAACTGTCTCAGAGCAACACAAGTTGGTGCTATGTGCCTAGGCCTGCCATTGGAGGGAGTAAGCCCTGTGTTTTGCCCCAAGTGCCACAAAAGGTGGCTGTCAGCCCATGTGTGGTGACAGATGAGCTGCCTTCCCACCTCCAGTCTGTGGGCACCTACATTTCCCTGAGAAGCCCCCTACCCTTTGTTAAAGGATTTCGCCAGTGAGTCACTCTAGGTTTGCTTTTATTCAACAACTTAGAGCTGGGCCATCACCTCAGTGAGTGGCAAAGGACTTATAAAATTCAACTCATATATATATTCTTAATACAATATTAGGTAATCAACACTCTTCTTAAAAGTCCATTGTGTTTTTCTCAAACTCTCCATTCTCAGTCCATTATTAATCTTCAGCCATTCTTTGCTGTCTTGCTTCAGTTCCTCTTCAGATGTCACAGGTCATCACAGCCTCTTATCTTCAGATATTTGCATTTAGAATTCTGAGAAAGACTCGAGTTGTTCCTTTATCTCAATTTATCTTGGTCTATACCTTACCTAAAAGTAGTTAACCTTTCATAAAATGCTTACCCTAAGTTGACTACCCATCTATTATCATGTCTTATATATAATAGAAAATTAATCTATTCATAACCATTATTCACTCAGCTGGACTGGGTTTTAAACGAGCCATGGTAAGGGCTATATGGGAGACAATTAAAAGCACTCACATGGTCTTAAGATATTATTCTACAGCACCTGTATTCTATTAATCATCCATTATTCCATAATGTCCTATTCTTCTCTAACTTCTAACTTAGCTAATCATTTTAAGAGACTGTTTCCTTTTACACCCCTTTTGCTTTTTCTTTTGCTCTTCCAGCCTGGAGCGTGACTGGGGCGAAGAAAACACAGCTAAAGTTTCCTGAAGGACCTCACATTGGCCAAACAACGCCCAAAATTTTCAGTATCATCATTTGTCCAAATTTGGAATGGATTTTTCAAGTGGACAGAGGCAGCACTCTCTTGACAATGAGAAAACTTGGTGCCAAAATTCAAGCCTTTGCTCTGAAGCTTGAACTATTTAACTCATTTTGCAGAAATCTTCCAAAATAATTCAGTATGAGGCAGAGACTCAAAAGAAAATTTGTAGCTTGGATCAGTCAAAGGAAATCAATTCCTGTGAATGGTTCTAGTTAGGCCTGTAACTAGTAACATGACAGAAAATACAAGAGATGATCACTTGGTGACTCACGATCTTCCCCTCAAAGAGCTGGATTTCACTCTGATAAACTTTTTCAAATATATATATATATAGGGATGAAAGTAGTTAAAAGGGGAAGGGACAATCATAAGAAAGTAAAGGTAAAAATCAGTGTCAAGATTTTGGCAAGCTGAATTGCTGAGGTTGGTACATGGTTTGGGCAACTCTAAGCACTGCAACTAGTCTCAGCTCAGTGCAGACATTCAAAACACTGATGGCCACATCTGCAAATCTCTTTAATAAATTTTACCAACAGCCTCACTAGTCCACCAGAACATACCCTGCATCAGAGGTCATGGTCATGAAGGAGACACCCAATGCTGGCAAGAAGAGTTACCCTAGGAGTGTCAAACTGTTGATACAGAGACCGTATTTGGACACTGTACTCCTTGGGAGCCAGGGTGCTCCAGTGTGGTTTGTTTGTGATGATCTGTGTTGCTAAGCAGATGGGCAGCTACAGCTTGTAACAACAGGAGCTTTTTCTGGACATGAGACTGCAGTTCCTAGAAATAAATAACTGAAGTACTTTTAAAAACATTTTGTAAGAATGATAACCACTTGATTGTGGAAGTGATGGCAGAAAAATCTACACACTTGGAAAGCAACTATACTGTCTATGCTAATATTATTTTTTGAGTACTCCTTTGTTGGGGTAAAAAGTAAGAAATTAAAAAAAAAAATAAAATCCCTCTTTACCTGCCTCGCAGTAACTATTAACAGTACCTAGCTATAACATTCAGTAATCAAAGTAAAATGCTCCTTTCTCTTTACACCAACCACTTTCATTCTCTCTTCCCTGAAACAAACGCTGTAGAAAATGGAATGACTTAGATATCTCACTTCTTCTCCCAAAACAAGAGATACCCTTCATTATAAAAGCTTTACATAAACTATTTTTTGCCAAGCTTTCTATAAGAACTGAAGCAGGACACGGGCCCAGTGACGAGGCGGTCTTCAGTACCAATGCATGTGTAGGGCTGAGGAGGAGTAGGACAGAACCATCTTCTCAACTTTATGTAGCTCAGTGGACTGAACGAAAGCTTGGAGCACTGCAGACTGCTTCATGTAAGATGTGTTTCCCTTCTGTCACTTCTAGAGCCTCTTCATGCTCAGGAATGCATGCTGTTGCTAGGGCATAGTACCAAATGATAGGGGCTGTATTTTTTTTTTTTTTTTAGTATGTGAAGCTCAAGAAAATAGATCTTTAGATTTCTATTTCTAAATGCTAACCTTTAAAAACCGCAGTTATTTATAGTAGGCAACAAAATTAAAAATAAATTTAGCATCCTTGAAAGGTTTATTAATTCTCTAATTTGTTTTAGACTTACTTGCATTACATGTTTTCAGGGAGAACCATAATAATAAAGCTAGATTAGTCTTCAAACTGTGGTCGAGAGAACCAGCTCTAGCAATCAGGCTTCAAAGATCCGTAACGCCAGCAATGAAGAGTTCCCAGTGTCTATCTTGGACCACCTAAAGCCTTCTTGGAAGACAGCATTCCATGGACAAATTCGTCTTAACCCTTCAGCTGTGCACTTTATGCACATTAGTTACAGTAGAGCCAGTTTACAGTAGCTGCACAGTCCACTGTCAGATTTTTTTTGTTCAGTAGTTCTGCTATTTTGATTGCTAATACTCAAACCCCAGAAATCTATCACAATCCCCTGCTCCCCACCAAGCTATATTTTAAGAATCTAACCTTTTAAAATGAGGTTAAGAATGGTGTTCCTAGACTCTGAAGCTGGCTTGTGCTTGTATCATCCCAGTGAAATGGCTGTCCTCACTTTTTAACACAGTAGGAATAATTACTTTAGAAAAGCATTAAAATTCCTAAGTACATTCATGCTTTACAGATTTCCTTTGGGACTTGAGATACTGCTGATGGATAATTTCTGGTCCCACTGAAATCACATGAATTACTGATCTGTGGTCTACATCTGTAAGACACTGAAATGTTTCTCTCAGTACTAAAAAGACCACATACATTAGTTGCTCACCTGCAACATTTTATAGGCCAGGTAATTATTTGCTTCAGGATTTTAAGACAGATTTTCTCATGATGTATTTTACAAGGTATTGCCTTCTTAAATTTATCAAACAAGTTTCAGACAACTTCGGAACTGAGGCTGGAATGTATTTTGCCATTCAATATGCTGAATCATATGTGTAATTACAACAGGGGCAAATTCAGTCCTCGCACATACAGGTTCCTATGACTGCAAGGCATATGAAAGACTAATCCCCTTCAGTCTAGTCACGAGCAAAAATGTAAAGACTGCGAAGCCTTATCTCCTATTGTTACCGCACTAGTTAAAATGCGCCCGCTCCCCCGGCGCGACCACGGCAGAAGAGTGGAGCGGCCACGTCCGCAGGGGCCAAAGCAGACTTAGCAGCTCGCACCGTCGGAGCCGCCGCTTACTAGGCGCCCCGGCCAGGCGGGGCGGCCCACCATCCCGCACGAACACCGCCACCCCTACAGAGGCACCTGACGAGGCAGTCTCACCGACAGGCGACCGCCCGCCCACGACGAGAGGCACCAGGCCAAACCCCTAGGCTCCGAGAAGCCCACAGGGCCCCTTCGGCGGACTCAACGCTCCACCCACGCCAACAGACAACGCACGCGCGCCAGAGCAATAGCTGCGCATGCGCAAGACCCCTTTTCCTCTCTTCGTGCTCGACCGTTATAGCTCAGCCGCCCTACGCATGCTCCCCCAACCCGCGGGCCCCGCCTACATGTCTCATAAGGCCGGGCGGCGCCCCCTGGCCCATAACAGGCTAAGCTGATGTCCCCAGCACGCTGGAAGCTGTAGTGTCTAGGGCATGGCTTAGTGCCTGCTTCTTGGCTCCACCCGTCTGTGCCCCCGCAGTAGGAGAAAGGCCCGGACATGCCCGGCGGGAAGCCGCCTCCGCCGCGCCCTCTCTTCCCCCTCCCCCCTTCGTTGTTATCACTACCAGGAAGCGGGCGGAGCCGACCGGGAAGCGGAGTCACCATCTAAGAAATGACGCCGCTTGGAGACCCGGATGTTCACGGGGTAGACCTCACCCTACTCCCCACTGCCGGAAGCGGGTGGCGAGGGAAGGTCTTCACTCCTCCCCTTCGGTCCCTGGGCTGGGTCACGTGACGGGGCGCGCGGCGCCACGTGACAGCGCGCGGCAGTCGCGATGGGCACCGCGCTGGACATCAAGATCAAGCGGGCCAACAAGGTCTACCGCTGCGGGGTGAGTGCGCGCGGCGGGGCGGCCCCAACCTCCCGCCCAACGGCCCCACCAGACCCTCACGCCCGTCCGTCCTCCTGGCCACCGGCCCTGCCGAGAGCCCGGCGCCCTTCCTGAGTGTCCCCGGCTCGGCTTGAGGCTGTCGTCGTGGGGCTGGTCTGTCCGCCCGGTATCGTGTCCTGGCTTCTCGCTTTCCGCTGGGACTTGCTGGCAGCCCGGGACCGTCACGGATGCTCTGAAGGAGTGAGGCACTTCCTCAGAAGGCGGAACAGTTCGCCATCTTCTGTATCTCCCTTTGCAGTGACGGCCGTCTGCTTCGCGCAGTTCTTTGCCGTGGTGATGCGGCTGTGGCGGGGCTTGCGGTATGGTGTTGCCATCGTGGTGGGGAAGCTTTAACTCGGCGCCTGCTCAGAGCTTTCCTTCTTCACTGCCTCAGCCTTCCCCGTGGCTCCCCCTTCGGTCCCCACCGAGGACTCCACGGGTTCCCGCTGGCCTCCTGTAGCAAAGAAGTGCTCAGCTCCGGCACGTCTTTGTGATTAAGGCCTGCTTTTTGTTCTTCTTTTTCCCCTAGCTAACGCGGAGATACCCTGGGCGTACCGCTAGCTTTCCTCTGAGGAGGTCGACCCTCCTTCACAAGTGTAGGAAGGAGGGAGGCTTCCAGAACCGTGACAATTTGAAGTTCACCTATAAGATAGTGTCACTTCAGCTGTGTATTACAGCAGAACTGATGCTTTGATACAGTAGTCAGATGCGGACAGTTGCTATTGCAAAGTCTCTTTCCGTTTCTGTGTTCTGCAAGAACCCTGAAAGTGTCCTAAGATGTTACTTGTATTGACAGGAAATCTACGTAAAGTACTTAGGCAAAAGCAGATCCCCCACCTCTGTGCAGGAATCTGATTTCTTTTTTTTTCACTGATGTAGTTGTGGGCAGTGATAAAGTGGTTGTGCATACTTCAACTTCTTCAGCTACTTGAAAACAAACTATGCCTTTTTTTCATTGTTGAAGACCTCTAACACAGTTAAAAAATAAAACTTTTCTTCACTTGGCTTGCTTTATATCACTCTAAAAGGGATTATTTTTTAATACAGGAAAGGGGTATTTCTTCTGTGTTTAAGTTGAAATTATATATGGTTTGTAAATCTGTCAGTATTGTTTGCTTGCTTCCACTTTAACTTCATGTGAAAAGGTTTATGGTTTTATGTCATTAACAAGGCCTGAAATTTTGAGGTCTCGGTGACGTGAAAACACAATGGTGAGAGAACTGTACGCTGGAAGTACAACATGAATTTCTAATGGAAACTTCCTAGGCACAGAAAGGAATTGCAAATTGTTCTTTAGGCACGGGATGTATGTAGCTTTTTTTTTTTAGAAATTTACTTATTGTGTATGTCAGTAATGTTGACAATGCTTATAATACCTTCAGTCTATGCCAATTTTCATTCCAAAGTATGCTTGCATCATTGCTACTTGAAAATGGAAGGATTCCTTTACTAAAGACAGTGGTTCGTCACAATGTGTATGTCTAGCTATTCACTTGAAGGCAGTAAGAATACTGCGACTGGGCTTGATCTTTTGTTTCTGAACTTACTTAAAGCTGCATTTGGATATGGAAGAAGTTAATGTCTACATTATGCACTGGTAATAGTAGTCTCTTTGTTATGCCTAATACATTATAATAGCAGAAAAAGTTGCTAAAACATTGATGAGCTTTCTAAGTAATAATTTGACAGAGATCATGATTAATCCAGCATAACTCCACAGTGTCACTCACCTCCCCAGCCTTTTAATTTATCCTGCTTTCCTTGAGCTGACAGTATTGGCTAGGCAATAAGCCAGATCATGGAAATGGATAGTATTTGGTGGGCATAACAATAAAAAAAATAAGTATAATTTAAAAATTGATTTGTTTAATCATCTCCATACTTTTTTGTTTGTTTGTTATTCTTATAAATGTCTTACCAGGTAGAGTAGGAGAGAGAATATTTGACAAGCAGTATCAGAATGGTCTTGTGCTGGATGACCTATGGAAGGGAGATTAGAAATAGTGAAGCAGCTCCAACAGAGCAGGAAATTGGATGAACAAAATAAAGTGGGATGAATGAAGAAGAGTCTAAGGATCTTAACCTGTGATTTTTAGGTGATAACAGACCAAAGAACTGGTAATGGCAAGGTCTCCTGTTTCTTCCACCCAAGCTTTGTTTTTGTAGCTCTTGATAATGTGCAGTCCAGGTGAAATATTCAGGGATTTTTAGCAGTCACCATCTCTTGTATCTATTTGTTCCATGTATGTCAACCAGCATCTTTACAACTGCTGAGGGTATTTGCTGTGCATCTTTACCTCTGAGTGGGAAGGGGTGAGGGGAAACATACAGGAGAGACTGATGTTTAACAAGTATTTTCAGAATCTGAAGTATTTTCAGGCCCTGAAGTTGCAGAGTTTTTAATACAAACTTCTAGGGAAGAACCCTGCAAGTTAACAAACAGCTTTAATTTTATTGCAGAACTGAATTTGAGCCTTGTTAAGGGAAAATATTGTTGAAAGTACATAGGAGAAGACTGGTGAGTGGAGAAGATAAGGGTTTGTCTAAAGCAAATAGCTGACTGGGAAAATTAAGGCTGAACAACTTCTTTTTTTTGTTTGTTTGTTAAGGTCAGAGTGATGAATATGTTTCATTATAGGCTTTCCCCATCGAGCCAAGATCTTTTTAAGATTTCTCTTTGGTGCTGAAATATAACAGAACCTTCAAATACTCTTCCCTGTTGTTTTGGATTGGGGCAGATGACTACTCATCCTGGTATGGTGACCTTGGTTATACTAAATCCACCTGAATTCAAGTTACAGCTGTTTTTGTTTTTGTTTTTTTTTTCAAACTGGCAATCTGTTGTAAATGGGGTCCCCCAGGGTTTGATACTGGGTCCAACACTGTTTAATATTTTCATAAACCATCTGAAAGGCAGGATCAGGTATATCCTGATGATACTAAACTGAGCAGGGAAGTGGACACTTTGTGAGAGCCACTCTGCAGGAAGACCTAGATAGGCTGGAAGAGTGGACTAGCAAGAACCCTATGAAACTCAACAAGGACATGTGTAAGGTCTTGCAATTGGAAAGACTTAATCCAGGAGTGCAACACAGACTGGTGTCTACCTGACTGGAGAGCAGCTCTGTGGGAAGGGTCCTGAGGGTCCTGGTGGTCAACAAGCTCAATGAGTGAATGGCGTGCCACTGTGGCAAAGAAAGCCATTTGGATGCTGGGTTGCGTCAACAAGGGCATCACCAGTGGAGATAAAGAAGTCACCGTGCCACTACTCAGTGCTTTTTAGGCCACATCTGGAATTCTGTGTTCAATTTTAGTCCCTGCTATACCAAAAAGATATGGAGAGGGTCCACAGAAGGGCCACAAAGATGGCCAAAGAACTAGGAAGCCTGCCATATGAGGAAAGGCTGAGAGAATGGGGCTTGTTCAGACTTGAGAAAAGAAGGCTTAGGGGAGACCTGATTTTTCAGAGGGAACACCAAGTTCCAGGATTTAAAGGGTGGTTACAAAGAAGATGGAGACTTTTTTTTTTTCCTTTAGGAGTCTCTTTGGAGAGTCATGGGGTAATGGATACAAGTGAACTTGAATCTTGGGGAGATTCTGATTAGATGCACGTGGAAAATTTTTTTATAACAAGGACAATCAGCAGTTGGAGTAATCTTCTCTGGGAATTGGAGGATTCCCCAACACTGGACACTTTAAGATTCAGCTGGATAGGGTGCTGGCCCATCTTGTCTAGACTGCTTTTGCCAAGGAAGGCTGGACCAGATGAGGTCTCTTCCAACCTGATATTATATGATTTTTTTTTTTCATTGTTGCAAAGCAATCTCCTACACCAAGTGGCAGTCACTTCACTTCCTAAAACTATCTTTAGTTCTACTTATTTGAGTAGACAACTATGTTATTGGGGTTTTTTCTGTGTGTTTGGTTGGTTTTGTGTTGTTTTTTGTTTGTTTGTTTTAGCCATTCACTTCCGCATTGACTGTTCTTTTTTTTTAATTGGGAGAAATAAAAGAAAATAACTTGTACAATAGTTGTGCATCATGCAAGCCCAATATTGTATTTCTGCTTTTAAAAAGGAAGTTAGTTAAATTAATATGGTATGATAAACTATCAGCAATTTCTGTATTTATTGGTAATAATTACCAGAAACTGGAGGAACTAAGCAAAAACCTTTATTTTGTTCAGACTTCAGTTTGAGAGAAGCTGGATTAAACAGATTATTTTAAATTGTAAGTGTAAAACAAGCTTGCCTTCTTGGACTAAAACAGTAATAGTATTGTTTGGGAAAAAAAAAAAAAAGGTGATAGGGGATTTAAGAACAAAAAGACAATAAACCAGATCCTAATAGCATGTCCTATAATAGCAAAATAAGGCTTATTGCAGCAAAATAGTGTTTAAGTTCCTAGGAACAGAAGATGTGTGTTCAGGAGACTTTTTTTTCCCTTTCCTTTTAATTGGATGGAGAATTCTTGAGCCATTCAGGCTCATTTAATAAACTCTGGAATGCTAGAAGAATGAGGACACAGGCACAACTAATGCTGCTTTTTGTTTAGAAAAGCTAAACCGGATGACTGGAGTAACTGTGGCAGTTAGTCTGAGATTGATAATTAAAAGAATTCTAGGCTGAAAGGCCTGAAAAATGCATTGTACAATCAGAGGTGCCATAGTTAATGTCAGCCAAGACTTTTAATGACAAGTGAGTCCAAAATATATGTAAGTCAGAATTTACCCTTAAGGAAGCCTTTTACTTTTTCTGAAAAAGCCAACTAATTAGTTAATCTGAGCATTGAGGTTTTAAAGCATCTAATGACTACTTAGTTGGGTTTAGCAGGCTTTTTCTAATTGAATGCAGTCAAATTCTTTCTAAGTAATCAGAAGTCTGTGTAGTTAAGATTTACAGGTGGCTTGTGTAGCAGAATAGATGTGGAAGGTGATGATCAAGAGTATTTATTAAATGTGACTTACATGAACTTAGTGTGAATATTTACCTTGCCAAATGTTTCACTTTGTCTTAAAAGGAATGCCTGTGATGTGCAAAGTGGAATCTAAAAGGAACTTAAGGCATCTTATTGGTAACCAACTGACCATGGACTTTATTCTACCAAAATAACACAAAGTTTAATCCATAGATGCATAGTGGATATCAAATGGAACTAGAGAAATGTCAGTCATTTCTGTATGGCATTAGGTATAATGTCCCGTGCTGTTGTCAATGCTTCAAAAAGTATGGTCACAGATTTCATGTGGTCTTGAAAACCTGTCTTGTGGTTGGTTTGGTTTTTTCAAAGCTACCTTGAATTAAAAAAAAAGTCTTATTTATCTTATCAAGGATGCTGTCAAGTGATTAGATGCAATCTGAAAATGCAGAATATCTAGCTAAAATTAGTTTTCTAACTCCCTAATGTAGCAAACAGACCTGACAGTGTAAACAATCAAATTAGAATTAGTAACTATTTTAACACTAAAAGGAATTTTCCCAACAATTTATGGGACAGTATAGTGTGTACTTTGATCCTTCCAGTCTTTACATAAAAATTGTAGATACTGAATAGCTGTCTGTTTCAGTCAGAAATCTGGAGATTATTTAGGACTCTTAAAATAAGATTCTGGTCTGTGTTATGCACCACTTCATGTTACTTGTTGAAGATTATTCCAGATTGTCCTCAGCCAGGCATGGGTAATTTCTCCACAACTAGAGAAATGAGGGATTGTGCTGCTGGATTATAGGGAATAGGTGTTCATCTTAATTGTGACCTTGAAACTGACTGAAAACATTGGAAGTGTCACTCTTCCTGCAGTTTCATGTGGTTCTCTGAATGGTAAGGAACGGGCAACAAAGCTGAAAAGCTTGTTTGGGATCCTTAACCTGGGACAGTCTTCTCCCAAGAATGTTTTGTCTGCAGTTAAGCAGATGTACCTTGCCTCTGTCTGTTCACATAATACACTGACTGGCCTTCCTGTGGATGGATGCTCTGTTGAGAAGAGTAATTCTGTGTAGAACTGTATTAGCTTATTTTGGTCTTGAAGTTTTGTCTTCACATGGTGAAGCCATGAGGAGTTCCTAGTAAGGGACAAGGTAAAACTTAGAGCAACTGATTGTAAGTTACTACATTGTAGTAGGTGAGGATTAATTCCAGGGGTGATTTTCTTCATGCCTTTAGTTTTGTGGTGTTAAAAGTAAATAAATTAATGTCTTTTGATATGGAATGAAAATAGTACTACTTTAGTATTAAGTGATGCCACACAACTTTTACAAATGGTACATGTTTGTAAATGTTTTGCAAAAGTAAAATTTTCTCAAATTGTGTGCTAGGTGTATTTGAACATCTTGGTAAGCTTATGTTCTTAGATTTGTCCTTTTTAGGAGGACAAGTATACTGACAGCCTTGTATTTAGAGGGAATGCTGGTTTTACATAAAAGGAGAAAGTAGCTTTTCTCCAGAAAAGACACAACCCACTTCCCTTCACACATCAAGCAGAAATATAATCTGATTGCATATAAACAGTTTATGGCATCTTTTTCATGGTACTTCCCTCTCCCTCACACTAGTGACCTTTGAAGGTTTTTGTTCAACTGTGGTTTTGAGAAATTAAAGCACCTCAAGAGACACCGAATGTTATAAGAAAAATTAATATTTAACTTCAAGTCATTCTTTTCCTTTCTGCCCCAAATACATACACCTTTATTGTGTGAAAGTATATAGGCAGTAGCCCTGGAATAGGTTGTTGCTGTGTGGTGGGAGACTGTTCTCATTTATTAAAGCAGTTCATATGTTCTGGATTGTCCTTGCTGCTTATAGTTCAGCTGTACTCATTTTTCAAAGCAATAACCTAATTGCTTGTACTAATTAAAGCCTGTTAGCAAAGCAGTACAGTATTTAGGTCAGCTTTTCTTCACTGTCCTTTTATGCTTGTGCCTCCTGTTCTGGCATTTCCCAGTTGCTGCAGGTCCTCTTTTCAGACTTGCAGCATGTCAGCCTTCATTGTGATGCTCGATGTTCTGCTGCTGTCCTGTTCCGCTTTAAACCGCCTGACCCATTTTCTATATTGTCATCCTTTACCAGCAGTAAAGACAAAAGGCTGGCAACATTCAAATAGTGTCTGTCAGAGATGTACATAACTAGACTGGTTTTAACTGGTCGAGCATAGAGTGGGCTGTCTGAATTACTCTTTCGTTAGAGTGATCTGTAGCTTGGTGTCTAGCTTGCAAGGCTGGTGAAGGCACAGAGAGCATTACTGTTGAACAGAAGAGGTTACCCCCAAGAAACTTCCTTCAGGTTCTCACATCGCTTGCTGCTATTTCCAGATGTGTGTGAATGTTTGATGTGGAACTCTGGATTGGAGTGGATTTTCTGTTGTAGGAGAGGGGAAGGATAAGCTATGGGGTATGTAAAATGACCTATGTGTTGCTTTTCTGCAGTTAATCTTTTTTTCAGTGTTAGAACTTCTAAGTTGATACTTCCAAGATGCAGTGTACTTGTCAAATAAAATTTTGTAGACAAAACATTCTTCATGGACAAGTGATGCATCTCGTGAGTCATACAACTTGTGACTTTGATTTAAATACACTTTTAAACTACTTCTCGTGTAGCATGAAATTTGCTTGTGTAGCAGAACTATTTATGTATATATTTAAAATGTGGTCTGCTCCACTCTTGAGGTGAGTCTTATCCTCAGCTTGGCCATCACTTTTACAGCTATGCCTTCTCTTCCATCTCCTATGACTGACCATCACACTCTTCATATAAAAATTTCTCCTGCAACTTCATCCTGACACGTGCAATGGTACTTGTCTATTAACAGCTGATCCGATAGTTGTTTAGAAGGATATTTTTCCTCTTCCTGGAGAGGAAGATCTTGACACTTCAAAGAGATATTGAAGCTCAGATTAGTACTTTTGCAAGAAGGAAGAGAATATTTTTCAAGAAACCAACCTAGAAGTACAGAGGTGTCTTCCTTATATTGCTTTCATTATCAGTATTTGCCTTTTCTGACAAGGTTACACTGTTCTCTTGGAACAGTTTTCTTGAGTTTGAAAATCAGTTAGGACACTAAGTAACAGCTGTAGAAGAAACTTATTTAAACAAATGTTTAATGTTGTCTTTTCTCCTATTAGGAAGTTCTTTCTGGACTTGTGGTCATAACAAGTAGGGATGCAGTCCAGCACCAAGGTATCTCCTTAACAATGGAAGGATCAGTAAATCTGCAGCTCAGTGCCAAAAGTGTGGGTGTGTTTGAAGCTTTTTATAACTCTGTCAAGGTAAGACCTGTGCAGGTTAATATTTTTAGTGCAAAACCATTGTCTTTTTTTCTCAAATTTTTCCTTAATTGTTTTTTAGGTAGTATGTATGTAAATTATAGAAAGCAGGAAAATGCTCAGCATCGTGTAGTGATGAACTTTTGAGAGAGGAACTTGCACTTCTTGGAGAGTTTTCTTTAGGGCTGAAATACAGCATCATAAATAGTATGGTTATTGGATGGTGCATTGAAGGCTCATGATTTAAAGAAAAACAGAATGTGTGGGTGGTGGTGTTTTTTTGGGGTGGTTTTTTTTTTTTTTTTTTTTAGTGACTGGGTGTAGTTGTGCCAGATCAGTCACTATAACAATAGTTTCTGCAGGGGCCATTGAGGTTGTGTTACTAGACATGATACAGGACATGCACTTTTTTTTCCTGTGGAATATGAAGCTGTGTACATACTATTTGACTGCAGAGCTCCTGGAAGGCCTCTGTACTTTCTCCAGGTTTGGAATCTAGCAGAGCAAGTTCTCAGACTCTACACAAACATGGCTATACTGATTGAAGCAAGGATGGCTGTATAGAAGAAGTATGGCTACATTTACAAAACAGTTCACTTGTTAGGATAACCTCAGTGCACGGCCTTAAAGGGCTTCATTGGTATCATAGTTAATTTGCTTACTGTATTAATAATTTGCCTGTCAGTGATTGAAAAATAGAAACCAGAATCAATAGATGTTCTTATTCCTGTCTAGTAGAGGGGAAAATAATAGTAATAATTCAGAGGGAAAAGAATTGTAATCTACAAGCAGACTTGCCCAGTTGAATCACAGTTAGTTAACCATTGCTCCAGTGAGAGAGTAGCCCTCAGTGTAGATCTATAAGGTGGGAAAGGGCTGGGGAGAAGGTAAGAGTGAGTGGCTCAGTGCTCAAGTGGTGCATGTACTCAGATTCCTGCTGCTACTATTAAGGGTCATAATTTCAACAATGTAACTCCCCTTTCCACAGTACTTAGAGACTTACACAGTACAGAGACTCAGCTGTTTAGCTCTCTAAATGTTTGCTCATTGGTATGATACAGCCATAAAATGACAAATTGTTTTCTCAAGGAAAGCATTCTCAGTATTTCTTTTCATTGTAACATTGTAGAGCTGTATGTCACGAAGGAGTAACTGAGTTTTTGGAAATTAGGAAGTCCATTAGAGTTTAGTGGATGTTGTTTATTCTTGAAATGATGTGGCTATCACTCTGCTTCAACCTAACCCTTTTAATATTTGTCTCTGCAGCCTATTCAAATTATTAACAGCACTATTGAAATGTTAAAACCAGGGAAACTTCCCAGTGGCAAGACAGAAATTCCATTTGAATTTCCATTGCATGTGAAGGGAAACAAAGTCCTGTATGAGACGTATCATGGTGTCTTTGTTAATATTCAGGTAAGGCAGTCATATCTAAAGAAAATCTGAAATTTTTTTATCTGCAGAACATATTCTAAAGCTTCTCTTATTCCATGGAAGCAGCAGATAAAGTTTTATGGTAAGGTTTTCTTTTCATAGTGTAGTATGTTTTCTTTTCTCAATTTGAAGAATGAGCAGAAAGAGATCATTTGAAGTAAGTAGCTTTTAAGCTTCCCTTTATTAATGTAGCATTTTTCTGGTATAGTTTTCAGATGTATCGTGATTTTTAATCTTAAATTATATGCCAACCTTTTAGGTACAAGTTTGTGGGTAGTTTCTAGTTGCATTTTTTCAGTTCTAGTTTCTAGGAGTAAACACTTACCACAGGTGGTAACACTTCTTAAATTTGGCAAAGGAACCATTCTGAAATGTGTTAATCCCATCAGTATAATGCTGCTTTAAAAAAAAAAAAATTACTGTAATATCTATTCCCTTTCCTTTTCCAGCAAAGGTAAGCATTTCATTTGAAATAGTTTATAATAATGATAGTGGTCAGTTATAACATGGTATGTACAAGAGAGAATTAAAAGCATACTGGAAAAGAGGGTCTTTGGGTTGAGAAAGGATAAAATATATTTGCCACTCTTGTTAAATCTTGTAAGGTTCTCTCACAGGGTGATGTTTTTTGATCTTGTTCTGTTTGTGGTTTTGTTTTGTGAAATAAGTTGCATTTATAATTTTGTAGATAATCTATAGTAGTACATACCCAGATACAAGTGTGTGTACTGTTAACAGTCTCACTGGTACCAGGTTAGCATAGTAGATAACCAATTACTGCTAAAATAAATATTAAAAATTAAGTGTACTGCCTGACTAGAGCGATGTTTGAGAGAAATCCTACAGGAACAGAGTGTTCAGAGTCTGTTTTCTTGAATTCATTTGTGAAAAGTATGCTCTAACTAGAGGAAATCTTGCCACTGCCTGCTGCTTCAGGCCTTCCATATAGAGTAAATCTTTAAGAAATGATGGCATAAACAGAACAGTAACATGTTTTGCATGAAATACCTTGTCAGAACTACTGTAACATATGTGATCCCTCCTTATGTTGTAGACAACTACATCCATTCCCTTAATGAAAAAAGACTGCACCACAGTGTTCTTTTGTTCCAAATAAATGTAGCTGTATCATTTCATAATGAAGATTCAAACCAAAGTGTTGAGAGTTTATAGCATCTTGAAAACCATGAATTGTTTGCTTTCCTGTGGAGATGAGTAACATTTCCTGTCCAGATCTGTGTGTACTACATGCTTGTAACAGAATCTTGTGGAAACACAGTTTGAAAACTTACCTTTTTTGGTTACAAATTCTCTTACCATAGTTAGGTTTGTTTTGTGTGTGGTGTTTTGTATTGTTGTTTTGGTTTGTTGTGTGTTTTTTTTTTTTTTTCTTTAAGGGGAAGAGTTTTTTCAGCCATCTTTTGAATGTAAATATGTTAGACAATGCTTTTTCCTACTGAGGAGTGGGTTTTTTGGTTGGTTGTTGGTTTGTTGTTTTTTTCTTCAAGGTAAATGTTCAAGGAGCCACTAAGTGCAGAAATATTCAGACCAGTGCTGATGAAGAGTCACTGGGTTATAAAACCTCTGTTTGTGTTTTTCTCCCATTTGTAGCTTACTGATAAAAGTATTAGATTTGATAACAAAGTATAAAACTATTAGCTATTTAGCTGAACTGGAAGTCTTATATTACAACCTAGGATTTAAAAAAAAAAATTTAGCAAACAAAAAAACCACAGAAAAAACCCCTACCTCCTAGCCTAACAGAAGTAACTAGAAGAAAAATTTCCTTGTTTTTTGTCTACAGTCAGATGTTTTTAGAAGTACTTCCCATATTGTTTTCAGTCCTGGCTTTCTTCCTAATGTAACATCTGTTGTTTGTGGTAGGTATGTCATGGTGCAAAACTGGTTGAGTTGCTTTCCATAATGCAGGTAACTTGCCTGTGATCAATATCAGTTGTTTTAAGGTATACTTTATGGTGAATATTTGCTTTTTGTCATTCCCTCTCTCATCTGTGTAGCTTTTCTTTACAGGCTGGGGATAAAATGTAATTAAAAGGTTAATCATTAGATTTCAGCCAACCTTTGAGAGTCTGCTCCCCTGAAGAGGAAAGTGTAGTGCTGTTTAAGGAACACTTCTAGACCTCTGTTCAAGCTCTGTGCATTTAAAAGCAAGCTTCTGTTTCCTGATCTAGGTATTGTATGTTAGCTAGGGGTTCAGTATCAAGATTCAAGTCCCTGTTCTCATACAGAGGCCTTCTAATTAGATACTGATGGGGAGGCTGTGGGCCAAATTGCAAGGCCTGTGTGGTCCTGCTGCTTCATTGCACCGTGTTCCTTGGTTTGAGTGAAGTGCAATAATAGAAAGCTTGTTCAACAGTTATCAGCTTCAGTGGAAACCACAGTCTGTGGTGGGGAAAGAGATATGCTCCCCTAGTCTTATTCTTGCATACATATTCAGGTCATGTGCAGAGGGGCACCATGAACTAAAAAATAAGGAAGCCGAGTCCCTAGACTGAGTGCACCTGTTTTTGCCATTTCTCCTTCTGTAAAGGAGGAATTAAAAACAAAACAAAGAAAAAACCCACCCCAACAAACTCCCTAACTTGTAACAATGTTCAAAGGCTATGTTATAGATGCTGAAGTGTATGACTACTGCATCATACAGGTTTTCAGTCAGTTGTTTATGGCTGTCCTTTTAGGAAAGAAAGGAGAGGAAATTGGCAACAAGTTTTTGAACAGTGAACAGCAAAATTAACTTTATTGCCAGGCTTTGCTGCATGCTGGTTTTAAGTTCAACTGTATAAAGACAGTTCCTCATTAAATATACATATAACTGTTACCACTGTTAAATTCAATCTTAGAATAAATATAAAATTAGAGGGGCTGTGAATGTCTTATTGATAATCATTTGTCCAAGGTATGGTGAAATGCAATGCCGTAACCATTCTTAACGGAATGTAATTTGGATGTTGAAGCAGTATCAGAATACTACTCTCTGAAAGTGAATTAGTCCCTCAATCTCATAAGTTGTTACATAACATGGAAGCTATGGAAAGCATTTCCAAATTACTATGGGACTGCAAGCACAAAGAAAAATCAGCTGAAATCATCACATACCTCTTAGCTCTTTCTCCTATCACTGGAGTGTACATTGCCTACTAATCTGTTTTAAAGGTGCCTTAAATATTAGTAACAGTAACATTTTGCACATATGCAATAAACCAATCAAAAGTTAAGGTAGAAGAAATCTTAACTAAGGCTCTCTTCTTTTTCTCTGCCATCCTATTTTTTCCAGTATACCCTGCGGTGTGATATGCGACGTTCTCTGCTGGCAAAAGACCTAACTAAGACTTGTGAATTCATTGTCCACTCACTGGTAAGTGTGGTTTGTATTAACTATACAAAGTGAGATTGTTTAATTCCCTCCCCTTAAGTGAACTTTGGCAGTAAGGTTAGAAAATCAAATTAAAACCATTTAATTTGTAAGAGTGACACATGGGATATGTATATGTATAGGAAGCCAGCCTCAAAACAAAAACATCCAGAAGAGCTGGGGTGTGAGTTGCTTCTGATTAAAAGAATGCATCTCTCTTTCCATTTAAAGAAAATCGTACAAAGAGGATTTGGATTATAAGTTATTTTTATACTGCCTGGAGTTTATTCTGTTATTCATTGTTTCAGTTCTGAAACAATAGTGTGGTTAGATAAATATTATGACATTCTTCTAAACACTGTTTCAGATTATCTAAGCATTTCTTAGCCCAAGGTTCTAGGCACCCACAGTGTCTGTCCTAGAAATGAGTTTGTTGATGAAGAGAAAAATACCTGATTTCTGTTCTTCAGATGACTAATTATGATCTGAGAGCCCTGCCTCAAAATATTGAAGGTTGGACCGCATCAAGTTAGAAATTAGAAGCTTGTCAGCTTAGTCACCTTTGCTATTAAGTAGCCCTATGGTTGGCATTATGCTAAGATAACTAGGTTAACAAATATCCACATCCTGTGGTTAGCAACATGGAGACAGCCTTCCTCCCGTGGAGATGTTGTGGGATGAAATTTGTCTGTCTCACAATAAATGCTTTGCTGCTTTTTGCTTGAAGTTCCTGTATCAGATTGGTTTTTAGTTTATATTGACTTGTACATGTTCAGAGCATCTGGTGTCAGTACAGACAGTGCAGGCCTAATTAAGTATCTCTTCTTCCACCCACAACTTGCTAGAACATACAGTTTTTATCATTCCTTTGAACTCTTAACAGGACAGTAGAAGTATTACTCTCTTGTCCTAATTATGAATAATGGTTGAAATATGTAATTTTAGTTCTAAAGTACCTTTCTAAAGATTTAGCTAGGTGCTACAAAGAAGTTTCTTGTTGGTAAGATGTCACTATTTTCTAAAATATATTATGCCACATTTTATTAGTCCATTATTACAACTAAGCTACACTTGTCAAAATAGTGAAGAAATTTCATATTATGCCACTTCCTCATTTGATTTTTTTGTTCTCTACAGCATTCTTAGATCACAGTCAGTAAATCAGGAATCTGTCAGGGTGAATTGATGAGGTTTTAGTGAACATATAATTTTCACTGCCAATGCTCAATCTACTATTTCCCTTAACTTTATTCCTTGCCAGAAATTGTCATTTATAGGAAAATACAGACAGTCTTTTGTTAACATCTTCCATCTGGCAGCTGGGCAGCAGAAGCTATTTTGAATTCTTAAGTAGTGAAGGTAGATCCTAACTTAGTGTTGAAGTTAAGCCCATTGGTGGTGGTGTGCTCTGCCAGCTCCCAGTTACATACAGTTGTCTTATAATTGATGCTGCACTGATCACTTGTTCTAAATATGTATGGAAAAGACAGTGCTCCTCACTGAGATAAGGATGGAGAGGGAGGTTGGTCAATGGTAAGTGAAGCTTGCTTCCTGGTGCAGAGTGGAGGCTGCCATCTTAGCAGAGCTCAGGGCCCATTCGGTCACTTACGGAAAGACTTGACTTCTTGGTTTTTTGATAGTGTAAATAGATACTGAAGGACTATAGAATCATTAGGGTTGGAAAAGACCTCTAGGATCACCAAGTCCAACCTTCATCCTAACATCTATCCATCCATTAGACCATAGCCTCAAGTGCTATGTCAACTCGTTTTTTAAACACCTTCGGAGATGACGACTCCACCACCTCCCTGGGCAGCCTGTTCCAGTTCCTAAGTACTCTTTCAGTGAAGAATTTCTTCCTAAAATCCAATCTAAACCTCCCCTGATGCAACTTGAGGCCATTTCCTCTCATTTTATCATAAGTTGGGAGACCAACACCAGCCTTGCTACAACCTCCTTTTAGGTAGTTGCAGAGAACAATAAGGTCTCCTCTCGGTCTCCTCTTTACACTAAACCACCCCAGTTCCCTCAGCCTCTCCTCATAAGGCATGCTTTCCAGACCCCTCACCAGCTTCGTTGCCCCTAAACTGTAATAATGTGCCCCCTAAATTGCTTTCTTAGCATGGAATGCTAACCTGAACCAAGTTTTGTTTATCTTACAGTTAAAGAAGCTGTAATGCTAAGCCCTTTAAATCAATGCTCCACTAGGTTCTGTCAGCTGAGGATCTCCCAGTACTATGAGGATGGCTTAGGAGACCTGAGCTGTTGGTGAAAGGGGAGCAGAAAGAGTTCAAAGTGATCAGAGATAAGAGGGAGGGGGAGTTTATAAAACTTACTTGAAGCAATGGAGCAAGCTTATTTATAATCTTCCCCTCTTTCCTCCCAAATTTACCAAGTATTAATAATGAAAGGAAACATTGCAAGTGGCACAGAATGTAATTATGTGTAAATACAGAAATGTGAAGTTCAACATTTTCTGTACCATATGCTTCAGATAGGTAGTTTGTTTATTCTTTTCCAGGTGGTTTAGAGCAAGCAGTTCAACCACAAGTTTTATTTTCATTTTCCTTTTGTTTGTTGTTGTTTTGTTTCAGCATAGGTAGAGTTCATGACAAAAAACTTACAAATAGAGAACTTGTTGGTTCATTGCAATGGCAAACACAGAGTAACCAAAATTTGACGCAGTTCTGTTTCTACAGCTGAGGTTTGTGATGCACTGTGACTTGTATTTGGGCAATATTGTAATGTTATTTAATCATAAAGGCAGGAAATCCTAGGGGTTTTTATTATGAAGACAATACTGAAAACTAATGCATCCAACAGTTGCTTAACTTTTTTGTCTTTTTTAGTATTCTCTGTGTGTTTTGTAAATCATAGTTTACAGTGTAACTTTCATTACTTGTAGTCACAGAAAGCAAAACTGATGCCAAGCCCAGTGGACTTCACAATTACTCCCGAAACTTTGCAAAATGTTAAAGAGGTAAGGGGTTTCTTATTTTATTGTATATGTAACGCTTGTGTGATTGAGTGAGAACAAGAGGAACAATTAAATCAGATAATCCAGTTGTTTGTTTGTTTTTTCCGTTTCTCATTTCTTACTTTTCTAAGCAGTTACTTGATTCTGCCTGATCTCTTGCAGTAGTGGTGACTAATGTTAATGTGGAACTTTGTTCAGTAGTGGTTAAACATTTTTATCACTTTAGAGTGAAAAATCGCAATGAAGCGAGGAAAACATTCTGTACCTTGTGTAGCCAAGATCATTTAAAATACATATTTTGATCCTTGGTTATGTCTTTTTTTTTACAGCCCCATGTGGCCCTGGGAAGCCTCTATGAACAGTAGTAGCTCTCTTGGTCATTTAGTTTTCTGAACATTGGCTTCTGTTTGTCCACTGAACATGTGTTTTTATTTTTTCAGGTTTTCCTGTTTTGCGCTTCATGTTAATAAGACTGATTTCCTGCTTTAGGTCTCCCTTATGCATCCCCAACTTGTGTTAGCCCTAGACTTCTGAATTTAGACCTATTCTTCCACTTGTTTCTCTAAACAGACCTCTTAATCGTCTGTTCGGTGATTTCATTCTATTGTTGACTTTATGCATATCCAATTCTCTGGAGACTGGTTAGTTCAGCCTCATTTTCCTTTTGTAGCTGGTAGACTTGTAAATGCCCCTTTTTGTTGCCCTTTGTCTCTCAACTCCAGCTGGGCTTTGGCTTTCCCAAAACCATTCCTGCACACTCAGTGTTTTTATGGTCCTCCTAAGTCACTTGATGCTACTTCCATCTTCTGTATAGTTCCTTTTTAAGATTTTTTTTTTTTTCTATCAGTAGTACCTTGTTCATCCATGCAGGTCTCTTTCTTCCCTTGCTTGACTTCCTGCATATTGGAATATACCATTCTTGAGTGTGGAGGAGGTGATTCTAGAAAGCCACCAGCTGTTATGGCTGAACTTTAAATCGAACTGAGTTAGAGGATGAACAGGCTGTGTCCAGCAGCCTTTCCTGTCTCTGGAGACTGCACACTGAAAGGATGTTTTTCCAAATATAAGGATATAACTATTATTGGTGGTTAAATTACTTCTGAGACTACTGCTAAACACTAAGCTCTCAGCACTCTGCTGTTCTTATGAACTGTGTTTCCATGTAAATTATTTTCTGTTTCTTCTTTGTCTTCTGTGACTTGATACTCTGTTCTCAGGCTTATCAAAGACTCAGTGGTGTACATCATGAGAAGCTTCTGTCTGTTAAAAGTTCTTTATTAATAGCAGACATTGTGCCTTTCTCTATTTCAAGTGTCTAACTACAAAAGCAGGTTCTAAAACTTCTGACATCTCTGATCCAGCAGATCTTGGTATTTAATTTTGGAGCTTTCTAAAGCTTCATCTCAGAAAAATGTATGGGTCTGAAGTGACTACCTGGTGGACAGGTAGAAAGTCACTGTTTTGTTACGGTTAAAATACCAAGATTTCAATTCTCTGCTTGTCTGGAGATTGTGACTGAATTGTAATTTCTGGTAGACTAATAGAAAAGTGATTGAGGTTTATAGTAGTCAAGCAAAGAACAAAGAGGTTTAGATGAATAGCCAGGATAGATTTGTTTGTATGTTCTTGATTCTCATTTTGGAGGGGGATTATGACATAGAGTGTAAATGATAGGGCCTAGGAGAGAAGACCTAGCTAGGATTAAAATATGAACAGTACTGACAAACTCACAAGGCTCCAGGGGAAATACACCTAAAAAAACCAAAACAACCAAAACAAAAAAACCCCAAACAACAACAAAAAACCCCCACAAAAAAAACAACAAGTGGCCTCAAGTTCTCATTCTGCAAGTTCCTTTTAGCTCTCTTTGGTTCCTGATGACTGTACTTCAGGGGCTGGATAGCTATACGATGTCCCTGTGAAGCAGGGAAGTAACTCTGCTAACCAGTAGTGATGAAAAGAACCTCCAGGGGATCATACAATAAAAAAGGCACTTTACTAATATGTTATTAGGACTCAATGTTTCATAGTGTAGCTTTGTCAGGAATGTAACTCCTGTTATGTAAGTTAAGAGAAAACACCTACCAAAGTGAGGTCACATTTACTAAACAGATGAAAATTCCTCTCTCTTTATTTTCTCCCAAAGATTTGTTTTGAGTAGAACAGCTAAATTCTGCAGAGGTGTTGGGTATCTGAGTGGAACAGCCTAAACAATAGCTGAGGAGAATTTTTCTGCCATTTCAACTGGGAGCCAGGAGTAAGAAGCAAAACAAACACACTGGGAGAAAAAAAGCTTGCGACCAAAGAGTTGTTTTGAGAGAAGGGAGAATCAGTTGCATGGGAAGGAAATCTGACTCCACAAGCAAGTGTGAACAGATGGTTGGAAGGTAGGGGCTGACATGACAGATGTCAATAACAAAAAATTAAGGAGAGGGAGAAGAAGCTTGCAAAAGAAGGGGAATGTTAAAGCAGGATGCTCCAGGAGTCTAAAGAAAGCTGGACGGTGAAGATGTGAGCTGAAGATGTGGGTAGAAAACTTGACTGTTTAAGTATTCCTCCTGCTAGAACTTGAAATGTGACTGGATGCTCTGGTGTATGAGGCTCTCTGTTGCCTGCTGGCCTGAAAAAGGGGAGGACGGGGAGAGCAAAACCCCAGCTTTGATCTTTTATGGAAACTGATTTATAGATGGTCATCCTTGATCAGCTGTTCTTACTGCTCCTTACCTAAAAAGTAGAAAATGTGCTTGCTGTTAAGAAAATTTTAAAAGTTAATGTGATCCTGTATTCAAATTAAGCCCTTTATTAATTGTCCTTAATTGGTGTCTTGGTACATAAGCAGTATGCGACATCTTGCACTAAAAGATTTTTAAAATGTTTATCTTCCCTCCCAAGTGCAGCCATGAGTCACGAGGTGGGAAAATCACAGAAATGCTAGACTGCATTGTAATCCCTAATAAAAGGGGACTGGAATGCAGTTGATGTAACTTGCCCATCCCGTTAGTTCCTATCTCCTTCACCATGCAGTTCTTGACTTCTGGGTTAATTGTAATAGCCAAGTTTTCTCAGTTCATCCCAGGAAAAATGCTGCTGTGGAT